>VZQC01003102.1:2087272-2109696 GCA_009823505.1 Rhizomys pruinosus | reverse complement strand
GGGGCTGGAGAGATGGCCTAGCGGTTAAGAGCGCCGACCGCTCTTGCAGAGGACCCGGGTTCGATCCCCAGCACCCACATGGCGGCTGAGAACCGTCTGAAACTCCAACTCCAGGAGAACTCCAGCTCCAGGGGAATCCGACGCCCACTTCTGACCTCCGCGGCATTGCGCGACACGGGTGCACAGACTTGCATGCAGACAATACATTCGTACACATACAGAAATAAATAAAATTAATAAAAAAAAATTTAAAGTGAAGACTTAAGAAAAACATAGTGACTACTAGATAATCCTTAGGACTCTGCATTAACTCTAATGTTCTTGGTATTAAAAAAAATTTGTCACAGAAATTTAGTTAACATCTTACAACTGAACATGTATGTATGTTGCTTAGATAAATGTAATCATTGTAAACATCTATATGATCTGGGATTTTGTTTTTATTTTGAAATGGGAGCTTTTTGTTTACAGGTTCGTTAAAAAAAACTTTCTGTAAGAAAAAAAATTAAAAATAATTTTAAAACCTCCAGCTTTTTTTGTATTATGTAGCAAATCTAAATTTTAATCAAATAAAAGATTCATGACATTAAAGAAAAAGTCAAGGAATAATTAGTTAGCTAGCCAGGGGAAAGGATCCTCCCAGCTACCAAGCCTAAGGGAACAACATTTGAACAGATACAAGAAGTTAATGAAGTAACAATTACTTGTATTTTGTTGGCACAGAGGATGGTGGGTGAGCAGGTTTATTGTAGAAACATCTTTAGGCAAGTTAGCGGGAACCAAGTCAGGAAAGCAGTTACGTCATGCTAAGGTATTGAACTTTTATCCTGGAGGGGAAAGGTCAACTCTGTGAAGGATGGATTGGAAGTGTTTGGAAATTGCTTCCAAAACTATTATAGAAACCTAAAAAAGAAATGAAGAACTGGCGTATGATAGTAAATATATTGAGAATGTTTGTGATGATTGGAGGTAGGTCTCTATAGGTTTCTGTCTTTGGCAACCAGATGGATGTTGAATTCATAAACCCAATTGGGAAGATTTGTGTAAGTGACAACATTGGGAACAAACACAAATGGATCTTGACCTCATATGAAGAGCTGATCTGAAATAAAAATTTGAGAATTACCTACTATGTAAATTGGAAACAGGCTGTTTTCCTCCACAACATGAGTGTATTCATGAGATCTAGGGAGCATGGTAAATGCAGTGTTTCTTAGTGTGTCCTGGTTCACCTAGGGATAATTGTTTTTTATTTATTTTAATTTTTGGTCTTTTCGAGACAGGGTCTCCTTGTAGCCCCATCTGTCCTGGAACTCACTCTGTAGACCAGGCTGGCCTTGAACTCACAGAGATCTGCCTGCCTCTGCCTCCCGAGTGCTGGGATTTAAGGCATGAGCCAGAATGTCTGGGTATTAAATTTATTTTTATGTGTATGTCTGTGTTGATTGCATGTATGTATAATGTGTATAATGTGTATAATGCTTACAGAGGCCAGAAGAGTGTGTTGGATCCCCTGGGACTGCAGATGGTTGTCAGCTGCCATGTGGATGCTGGGAACTGAACCTGGCTCCTCTGCAAAGTGCCCAACTGTGTCTCCTATTGTCATTTATGGAAATCTGAGATTACTTTGGGTTTTTCTCTCTCTTTTTTTTTTTTTTTTTTTTTTTTTTTTTTTTTTTNGTTTTATCTTTTTTTGGTATTTTTGAGGACGAGTCTCCCTGTTTAGTCCAGCTGCTTGGAGCTCAAACTTCCTTGTATAGACCAGCTGGCGCTTGAAACCACAAGACCCACCTGCCTCTGCCTCCCAGGACTTTAACAAAAATATAATCAATGCTTGGGCTGCGACAGTGCAAACACAATCAGAATTGTCTTTGTTGAGTCTTTTCAACAAAGATATGCCTGTCTTCAGCGGTCAGGCAACATTAACCTATTTATTTATCTCCAACGAGCACTCTGAGAAGGAGCAAAAGAGCGGCCAATAGTGCTCCAAGCATCTTTCTCCTATGGTCATTGAATGTATTGTTGGCCCGACGCCCCGAAGTTCTTTCAATCCATAAGATTTCCCGCCAAGAGCAGGCCACGCCCCTAAAATTGTGGTTGTAAACAGAACAAAATAGGCAATTTTCAGATGTTCCCCAACCAAAATAGATACGGTCGCAATGCTTCATTTATTTTTGGATGGGGGGGTGTTTTTTGGAAATCAACATGAAGAGAGATCTCGCTCTTGTAGTTCCAGGCCTTACCTTAATACTGGTCCCTGGAAAAAACTCACTGTGAACTGTTTTTATAACTCAGCTGCCTAGTGTATAGTGATTAACCCCAAAAGAATACAATTCACGTGGCTCCATAGCTCGCATCTGAACTTCTTCGCCCCAAAATGTGCGTAGAGTGTATTTAAAAAGGGCCTGTGGGAGAGTCTTGCAAAAGAACGCCAATCCCAAACACCCCAATTATACGAATAAGGTAACGTACAACAACCAAATCTTTTTAAAAGCCCATGGAAAAGAAAAACAAACATGCTCAAACATTTCATCTGCAAGCGTTACTTTAGTTGCGAGAGTGAAGTATTAGTGTTAATTAACTCTCTAATTAGTAAATCTCGATTTATGTAATAGAAAATTTGTTCATCCATTGTGATTAGTTACCAATTGCTCAGAATCCTCAGTGATAATAAGGGAAAGAACTTCCAACATAAAGTGTATCGTAGTGTAGGAGTAAACTGAGAGGTCAAGTACCTTACTAGGTGAGGGGTGGGACTCGGATGCAAATGCCAGTACTTAACAAATCCACCCGCCTATAGCCGAATGAACCTTGAAGAGCCAGAGGGCGTAAAAGCAAGGTGTTCGCGGCTCCTATTGCTGTATAGTGAGTGGTTCAGAAGGGACTCCTAAGAAGACAGATTGGAGTGTGGAAGATCTCCCCAGAAGAGCCCGCAGTTCCACGATTGAGAAGACTCAGCCTTATTGGAGTGTCTACCCGGGGAAATACCCTCACCAGTGGGAGTGTGAGAGTCTTACTAAACAAATCAATTGAGAAGCAAATTGCTTAAGCATAAATGGATTATAAAAAAGAAAAACAGGCGACTGACTAAAGAGTAATGTTTCCGCCGTCAAGTAATAGTTAGTCAAGTATCCCCTGAAGGACCCACCCTAGACCCTATCACTCGCCCGAGAAAACATTTGATTAGTCTTCTACCCCGGAAGTCTCACCTTCGCTCACACCATCTGACTTAACCTTGTCTCATCTCCAGGCTCAAGGCGATAGCGTATTGAGACTCTCAGTTCGGAGAATACCCTTCTGCATGTGAAACGACATGACAATCACCATTGGTTCCTCGTACAAAGGGAGGCGATGACAATGAAATCTCCATGTATTCTCACAGCCCGTCGTCATTATACAGGACCCCTAAGCAATCTCTTCCCAACTTGAGCATGTGTGTAACCTCTCATGAGATACTTGGGAAAAGTTTGCATCATGCTTGGCAGGGGGGAAGAAAAATGCTATGTCAAGCCCTGACCTAATGACTATAGACATGCTAGTCACGGACCCATGAGATCAGACTATGTGCTAGCGAATATGGCCATTCACGATGAGAATAATAATAAAATTAATATTTTTGAAAATATAAGCTAACAATGTTCTTTGAGTGGGTGTGCAAGATATCGCCTAAACATGGTCTTGACAAGCTGCTAGTCTTCCACAAGGAAAGAAAAACTGCTTTTATGGCTTTGTCCAGTAGTGCGTTTTAAAGATCTGGCCAAGAACCCAGAACGTTGGGGAGCTGCGATCGAAAGGGACGGCCCGAGGAGTGAAAAACCACGTCGGCTATTATTTTGCTAAACTACTTAGTTGCGCAAGCTTTGCCCTCTTGCGAAGCTTCTTATTCTCCTAAGGTCCTGCTCTCGAGAAAAAGAGATTATGGTGAGAAAAGCTCTCACCACCCTCGAACATATAGACTGTTTTTGTTGCGAGTTGGATATAAAAGAAGGAGCTCGACACGCATACACCTTACTTGAAACTACACCTGCTGGCATCTATCCCATACCTACCTGTTCCTCAAAGCCATTGATCAAGTAAAAGAAGTTGATTCTAAGTTGGTGAATTGCGTAACTGAAGCCCCAATATTTGTTATCGAGTTGCTCTCTCAGTCACCTTATCCTCCACGTATTCACCTGCTATGGGGGAGAGGACACTGCGAGCTCATTGGAGAGGGGTGATGTGCCTGAAAATACGCCTGAGTTACTAAAATGTGAATCTGAAAGGATATGCAGGTCCTCCAATGGGGACTGTGGATGCCAAAAACAAAGTAGTCTTGATGCGATTGTCTCGACCTGTCTTTTTAATTAAACTGACAATATGAAAAGGTATGCTACTGCTATGAAATTATCTAGTACTATATTCTCTCACTAGCAGTCTGTGTGGAATTATGTCTGTCAATGAGCGAGAGGTGCCCTTCTTTGCTGCCCTGTAATGCCCGTAAGTAAAGTGATTCTACGCAAGCTCTAGTCGTAAACATGTCCTCAATAACACCTATTTTAGGTGAACGGTAGAGTCCAGAATATAAGTTGCCATGTTACACCCCTTCCACCACCTTCTGAAGCCATGAGGAAGTTAATAGCGTTGAATTGGGTATTAGGTCTTCGCAATTTTAGCTGTGTCCTTGGAAGGAGAGTCAGTCTCCTTTAAAGGTGTTGTCTCCTTTTAATTGTCAACCATGCTCAAGTAATTGGCCCCACACAGAAGTAAATAAACAGCACAAATTGGAGTCAATTCAGTGTTTCTTAGTGTGTCCTGGTTCACCTAGGGATAATTGCTTTTTATTTATTTTAATTTTTGGTCTTTTCGAGACAGGGTCTCCTTGTAGCCCCATCTGTCCTGGAACTCACTCTGTAGACCAGGCTGGCCTTGAACTCACAGAGATCTGCCTGCCTCTGCCTCCCGAGTGCTGGGATTTAAGGCATGAGCCAGAATGTCTGGGTATTAAATTTATTTTTATGTGTATGTCTGTGTTGATTGCATGTATGTATAATGTGTATAATGTGTATAATGCTTACAGAGGCCAGAAGAGTGTGTTGGATCCCCTGGGACTGCAGATGGTTGTCAGCTGCCATGTGGATGCTGGGAACTGAACCTGGCTCCTCTGCAAAGTGCCCAACTGTGTCTCCTATTGTCATTTATGGAAATCTGAGATTACTTTGGGTTTTTCTCTCTCTTTTTTTTTTTTTTTTTTTTTTTTTTGGTATTTTTGAGACAGAGTCTCCCTTTTAGTCCCAGCTGCCTTGGAGCTCACTCTGTAGACCAGGCTGGCCTTGAACTCACAGAGACCCACCTGCCTCTGCCTCCCAAGTGTACTTTAAAAAAAAAATAATAATCAAATGCCTTGGGCTGACAGTGCAAAACACAGAATTGTCTTTGTTGAGTCTTTTCAAAACAAAAGATATGCCTGTCTTGGTGGCACATACCTTTAATCTCAGCACTCTGGAGGCAGAGGCAGGCAGATCTTTCTGAGTTTGAGCCAAGCCCAGTTTACATAGAGAGTTCCAGGCCAGCCATTGCTACATAGCAATTCTCACAAAGAAAGCACTTTTTTTGGGGGGGGGGTGTTTTTGACACAGGGTCTCCCTGTAGTTCCAGCTGTCCTGGAACTCACTCTGTAGACCAGGCTGGCCTTGAACTTACAAAGATCCGCCTGCCTCTGCTTCCCAAGTGCTAGGATTAAAGGCGTGTGCCACCACACCCAGCACAAATTTTAAAAGATGAAAACAAAAGATAGTAACTTGGAGGGAGATATTCCTAAGTATCTCTATAATTTCCCAGTTGTTAATCATGCTGATCTTCTTAAAAATTTATTTTATGCCAGACATGGTGGTGCATGCCCTTAATCCCAGCACTTGGGAGGCAGAGGCAGGTGGATCTCTGTGAATTCAAGACCAGCCTGATCTACAGAGCGAGTTCCAGGCCAGCTGGGGCTACAGGGAGACCCTGTCTCAAAAAAGACAAAAAATGGGCTGTAGAGATGGCCTACAGGTTAAGAGCGCCGACTGCTCTTGCAGAGGACCTGGGTTCGATCCCCAGCACCCACATGGTGGCTGAGAACTGTCTGAAACTCCAATTCTAGGAGAACTCCAGTTCCAGGGGAATCTGACACCCTCTTCTGATCTCCATGACATTGTATGACATGGGTGCACAAACTTGCATGCAGACAGTACATTCATACACATACAGAAATAAATAAAATTAATAAAAAAAATTTTTAAACAAAAAATATATTTTATGTGTATGAATGTATTGCCTGCATGTGTGTGCAAGTGCACCTGTGAGGTCAGAAGAGGGTGTCAGGTCCTCTGGAAGCTGTTAGAACCCAGGTTCTCTGTAAGAGCAGCCAGTGCTCTTAACTGCTGAGCCATCTCTACACCCTCAGCCATCGTGATCTTATATGAACTATTGATGATCTTTTGTGCTCGTTGCTTATTCATGAGAAAGAAGATGGGTATTTCTAAATCCTGGATTGATAGTAAAGAGATTCCTCCATAAGAATTCCAACAGGAGTCTTGTGGACCTTGTCTCTTTTTATTAAAATAATTTATTTATATTTTTATTTTATATGTATGAGTGCTTTGCCTGTATGTGTATAAGTGTACCCAGGTCTTGTAGTGCCCATGGATGTCAGAAGAGCCTGTTAGATTCCCCTCGAACTGGAGTTATGGATTGTTGTTAGCTGCCATGTGGGTGTTGGGAATCGAACCCAGGTCTTCTGCAAGAGCAACTTCTGAGCCATCACTCCAGCCCCAGAATTTGTCTCAATGGTCTCTTGGTGCTGTGAAGTCTTCATTGGATATTTCCAGTTTTCGGGATCCTGTGTTTGGCCTAGACAATTCCCATTATTAAGATATAATTGATATCTGCCGGACATGGTGGGGCATGCGCCTTTAATCCTAGCACTTGGGAGGCAGAGGCAGGTGGATCTTTGTGAGTTCAAGGCCAGCCTGGTCTGCAGAGTGAGTTCCAGGACAGCTGGGGCTACAGTGAGACCCTGTCTTGAAAGCAAAAAAAAAAAAAAAAAGATATAATTGATATCTAATAAACTGCATTATTTCAGCTATACAGTATGGTCAATTTTGACAAGTAAATGAATCTGTAAAAACACCATCATGATGCCAGATATTTCCATCTATCCCAAAAGGTGCTCTGTTTGGGGTGTGTGCATGTGTGCGCTCTTGCAGTCCATTCCTCCCTCCACTCCTGCCCCCAGGCACAATCACTGTACAGTGGTTTGCATGTTCTAGGATTTCACATAACTTAAATCACATCAATCTCTTTAAAAATTTTTTATTTATTTTTATTATGTATATGAGTATCATGCCTATATGTATTGAAAGTGCACCCGTGTCATGGAGTGCTCACAGCGGCTAGAAAAGAGAATTAGATCCTCTAGAACTGGAGTTACAGTTTTCAGCTGCTATGTGGGTGTTGGGACCTGAACCTGGGTCTTCTGTAAGAACAGCTAGTGCTCTTAACCTCTCAGCCAATTTTCCAGCTCTCTCTCTTTCTCTTTCTCTCTCTCTCTCTCTCTGTCTTTTTGAGACACAGGTACTCTCTATGTAGACCAGGCTGGCCTTGAGCTTGCCTGCTTCACCCCACTTTTTTTTAATATGATTAAAAAAAATTTTTTTTATTAGTTTTTATTTCTGTATGTGTATGAATGTACTGTCTGCATGCAAGTCTGTGCACCCGTGTCGTGCAATGCTGCGGAGGTCAGAAGAGGGTGTCGGATTCCCCTGGAACTGGAGTTCTCCTGGAATTGGAGTTTCAGATGGTTCTCAGCCAGCATGTGGGTGCTGGGGATCGAACCTGGGTCCTCTGCAAGAGCAGTTGGCGCTCTTAACCACTAAGCCATCTCTCCAGCCCCCTTTAATATTATTTTTTATATGAAAACACTTTTTTATTGATGAGTAGAATTCCATTATGGATATATCACAATTTGTTTAGCCATCTACCTTTATGGACGTTTTGGGTCATTTGCTGAATTATTTTTAATTCGGGGAATTACAATAAAGCTCCCGCTGTATGAGATTCATGTGTGAATCTTGTGTGGACAAGTGTTTTCATTTCACTTGTTAAATACCTAAAACAGTATTTACCATTCTGTGTTGATTGAATCATACAATTGCTCTGTTTAATTTTGTAGGAAACTATGTGCTTCCAAAGTATTACAAAGTAGTATCACTTTATTTATGAGGCAGTCTTTTTCATTTTTGCTAATAGTTGTAGGGATATCTCTGTGGTTTTGACTTGTGGTCTTTCTTGATTATTATAATGATGCTGAGAATCTGTTCCTGTGCTTATTGTAAAGTGTATCTATACTCTACCTTCAGTTTGATTTTTCTTTTGGTGTCTCTCACCATTTGGATCCCCCCTCACCCTGGGGATCCAGGGCCCTTGAGCATGCTAGGTAAATGCTCTTCTGAACTGCACTCCTAGCAGTACCCTTTTTTTTTTTTTTAAATCAAGATGCCTTATTATTGAAGTGTTTCTTTTATAGACTCTATTCTGAATAGAGCTCCTTTGTGTGACTTATGTGTCTTGAGTACTTCTTCCCAGTCTATGGTTTGAGACTGGGCCTCACTATGTAGTCCTGGCTGGCTTGGAACTTGTTATGTAGCCCAGGCTGGCCTCTAACTCACAGAGATCAGCCTGCCTCTGCCTCTCTGTTAGATCTGTGATGGCACAAACCCTAGATAAAAGTCACGGGGTTGGAGAGACAGCCTAGCAGTTAAGAGCACTGACTGTTCTTGCAGAGCACCTGGGTTCGATTCCCAGCACCCACGTGGTGGCTGAGAATTGTCTTTAACTCCAGTTCCAAGGGAATCCAACACCCTCTTCTGACCTTACCTCTGAGGCATTGCACGACACGGGTGCACAAACCTACATGCAGACAGTACATTCGTACACATAAAAAATAAATAAAATAAAAATAAAAGAGAGGTATGTGCGGCTTACGGTCACGCTGGGAACATATTTACTTCAGGAATTGTCAGGACTACCTGTTGGCACATAGCGGGGCAGCCAGCAAGATGGTGACTGAGGCATGAACCTTATAGCCACTGGGCAGGACCTCAGGTAAAGGGGAAGATGTCATAAGATTGACAGCCTCTGGAAGAAGTGGACATCAGTGTGTCCCTTGGGATTCTGGGAAACCCAGACCTAACATTACAGCCTTTTGATTATGATAAAGGGAATGGGGGTGGTGTTCTTTCTTTTGTGTCTGCTTCAGAGCAGAGCGGGGATGAAGTCTTGGGGGAAGGTGTGTCAGGCTGGAGGGGTAGAGTCTGGTCTCCATCTTGGCTGCTCTGGGTGCTTGGTGTTTTTGGTCCAGATCAATAGTGGCTAGTAGTTAGTGGACAGTTTCTCTGCAATTGAAAAGACAAGCTGGTTAAATCTTATATGAGTGTACCAGTACACGGACTTCCCACTACCAACAACAGGGGCCCTAGTGGGTGGATGAGCAATTGGAGGGTCCCTGTCTAGAGTCTCCAGAGGA
Source organism: Rhizomys pruinosus (assembly GCA_009823505.1). NCBI lineage: Eukaryota > Metazoa > Chordata > Mammalia > Rodentia > Spalacidae > Rhizomys > Rhizomys pruinosus. Next base: position 2,100,155 of record VZQC01003102.1, on the reverse strand, counting down.
AGAGAGGATGTGTACTCTATTCAGAGGAATTGGAAAAAAGTTTTAGTACACAGGGCTCCAGGATGAGAGCCAGCATAACCATGAGAATATAAAAGTGGTTATTTTCTCGCATGGCACAGTGGATCTCTCGCCTATCTCTCTGGTAATAAGGTATAAGTTATTTTATTTTTTCTTTTGATTATAGTTTCCTGTTGGGGTGTTTAAAACCATACAGATAGCTCAGATAAATTAGTTTTGGTGTTAAGGTGAGGTGAGGTTCTGGTCCTTAGGGGGGTCACTCAGACCTTGCACCTGGTTCCTTTTACCAATTCCATCTATGTGAGGACAAAGGCAGGTCATCCTTGACCAGGGCTTCCCTTTGAAGCGTGAGGAGTTTCTCCTCTATATTGACTTTTCTCCCTTGACTAGACACTGGCTGGATGAAATCCCTTAAGTGAATCAAGACCTCCTTGGCCTGGGATGACTGGTGACTCACTGCCATAGGACATGTAGAGAGATGCCCATTCAGGACCCTAGGACTTAAGTGGACTTAGAGGGTAAGGGCCAAAAGATTGTCCCTTCAAATCCCTCTGACCAAATCAGAATAGAGCCTTGGGTATGGTGGTTAAACCTCCAAGAGGGTCAGTTGTATGAAGCTGGTATTTTAATTACTATATAAAAAGCTTGAACTTTGACTTAAGCATTCTTAATAAATTTCTTTTTTTCTTTTTGAGTCAGGATCTCCCTTTAGTCCCAGCTGGCCTGGAACTCACTCTGTAGACCAGGCTGGCCTTGAACTCACAGAGATCCACCTGCCTCTGCCTCCCAAGTGCTAGGATTAAAGGCATGCACCACCACGCCCCGCAATAGATTTTTAATTGCTGTGATAAAACACTCTGACTAATAGTAAAAGCTCATGGTAGGAGCCTGGAGGTAGTAACTGTAGCACAGGCTAGGAAAGGATGTTGCTTATTGGCTTTTGTTGCTGGCTCATGTTCAGCCTATTGTATTACACAGTATAGAAATATCTGCCCCAGGATTGCATTGCCATGATGGGCTACATTTTCCCACATCATTTTACCATTAAGAAACTATCCTGATGGCTGGGTGTGATGGTGCAGGCTTTTAATCCTAGCACTTGGGAGGCTGAGTTAAAGACGGTTCTCAGCTGCCATGTAGGTGCTGGGAATCGAACCCAGTCCTCTGCAAGAGCAGTGGGCGCTTTTAACCACTAGGCCATCTCTCCAGCCCCCATTGCCTGCTAATTTAATCAAATAAATTTATTGTTAGTGGAAAAATCAAAGTCCTTTCCTTAAGGGGAGGCAGCTGGGTAAAATCTTGTTGCCTGAAGCCAGCTGGGGTCACCAGTTGGGACAGGGTATGGTGGACACTTTTTTTTTTTTTTTGGTGTTTTTGAGACAGGGTTTCCCTGTATCCCTAGCTGGCCTGGAACTCACTCTGTAGACTAGGTTGGCCTGGAACTCACACACACAGTGAGGAGAGAGGAGAGAGGAGAGAGGGAGAGGAGAGGGAGAGAGGAGAGAGAGAGAGGAGAGAGGAGAGAGGAGGAGAAAGAAGAGTGAGTGTGTGGGAGAGAGGATATGGTACCTGATTGTAAAGCATGGAAGCTGGTTCTCCAGAGAAATATGATACTGGCAATTCCCAGGGGGTTGCAATAAAAAAATGTTAGGTTCTTTTTTTGAGAGGAGATCCAGTGAGCATCTTGACCCTGACCCACAACCGAGTTTGTGGCACCATTATGTTAGATCTATTATGGCACAAACCCCAGATAAAAGATAGGCACATGAGGCTTCAGGTCACTCTGGGAACATATTTACTCCAGGAATTTCCAGGACTGACCACCTGTTGGCACATGGTGAGTCAGCCAGCAACATGGTGACTGAGGCACATCACTTTGTAGCAAGGGCAGGACCTCAGGTAAAGGGGATAAGATTGACAGCCTCTGGAGGAAGTGGACATCTGTGTGTCCCTTTGGATTCTGGGAAACCCAGACCTAACACCCCCAAATGCTAGGATTACAGGTGTGTGCCACCATAATTGGCTACCTTTTTTTTTTTAATGGTGTGTTTTGAAGAACAGAAGTTTTTTTTTTTTTTTTATGTGTGTGAATGTACTGTCTGCATGTAGGTCTGTGCACCTGTGTTGTGCAATGTCGTGGAGGTCAGAAGAGGGTGTTGGATTTCCTCTGGAGTTGAAGATGGTTCTCAGCTGCCATGTGGGTGCTGGGGATCGAACCCAGGTCCTCTGCAAGAGCAGTCGGTGCTCTTAACCACTAGGCCATCTCTCCAGCAAAGAACAGAAGTTTTTATTTTTTTTTTTAATTTTATTTATTTCTGTATGTGTATGAATGTACTGTCTGCATGCAGGTTTGTGCACCCGTGTCGTGCAATGCCGAGGAGGTCAGAAGAGGGTGTCGGATTCCCCTGGAACTGGAGTTCTCCTGGAACTGGAGTTTCAGAAAGTTCTCAGCCGCCATGTGGGTGCTGGAGATCGAACCCAGGTCCTCTGTAAGAGTGGTCAGTGCTCTTAACCGCTAGGCCATCTCTCCAGCCCCAAGCACAGAAGTTTTAAATTTATCATTAAAAATATTCCATTTCTTGGACTGGCAAGATGACTAAGGGGGTAAAGGCACCAGCTGCCAAACCTGAGGTTTTGCAGAGAGTTTTTTGAGTTAGAAACGCCACTCTACCAAAGAATCTCTCGAGAGGCCAAAAACTGGAGGAAAAGCTAATAAAAGAACATTATATCAAGGAAAAAGTACGGAACACAACACAGAGACAGTGACAGAGTTAGATCGATGCAAGTCGGCTGAGCACACTCCCATGGGACTGAGGGCAGCAGTGGCTCCGAGGTCCAATCCTCTCACACTTTTATTCCCAGTTAGGGGATTTCCACTGTGGTTACAGTGACCCTTTCTCTGATTGGTGGGGCCTTGGTGGTTGCAGACCAGGCAGTCTTTCATTGGATCAGTCCACCTGCTCTGGACTCTCTCTGTTCTTATCTATAGAGCATTTAATGGCAAGAGGGGAGCTGGCTTGAGCCATCTCCTGTTTGGCAGAAACAGTGGTTGTGTTTAGCAGTGTAAATCCCCTTGGAAAGTAATGGTCTCCTTAGGGGGTGAGAAGCACTCCTACAGGGCTGGGAAAGTTCATCCTGACTTCAGGTAGCTCTGGGAACCAGACCTGCTTCCACTAGAGAATCACTTAACTCTTTCTGACCTAGTCCTAACAAGCTGACTCCATCAAGTTCTCCTCTGACCTCCAACATTTGTGCACATGGGTACAAATAAATAAATAAATAAATAAATAAATAAATAAATAAATAAATAAATGTAACTAGGTCATTGTAAAAGAAGATTCATTCAATTGTGTGCTTTGGCACACACAAGCGCTCTTGTGCTATATTAGTGTGGAGGTCAGAGGTCCACAGGAATGTCTTCTATGACTTGCCACCTTATTTTTTGAGGCAGAGTCTCTCCCAGCCTGCAGGTCACTAATTGTCTATACTGTCTGTCCAGAGCACTTCTGAGATGCTCCTTTCTCCACTAGGGTTATAGATGCACACCTCTATACCATGGCAGCAAAGATTTTTCTTCTTTTAGAATTTTTTGTTGTGTTTTTGAGATGGAATATTACCATGTAGCCCAGGCTGACCTGGAGCCCACTATTTTCCTGTCTCAGCTTCCCAGGGGCTGACTTCTAGTCTAAGTTTTTACATTTTGGTCTGTGACTCATTTGGAGTTAATTGGTGAGTATGATGTGTAGTAAGAGTCAATGTCACTGGGCATGGTGGTGCACACCTTTAATCCTAGCACTTGGGAGGCAGAGGCAGGCAGATCTTTGTGAGTTCAAGGCCAGCCTGGTCTACAGAGCGAGTTCCAGGACAGCTGGGCTACATGGAGACCTTATCTCAAAAAGACCAAAAAAAAAAAAAAAAAAGAATCAATGTCAGGTTTTTTTTCTTCTTCTTCTTCTTCTTCTTCTTCTTCTTCTTCTTCTTCTTCTTCTTCTTCTTCTTCTTCTTCTTCTTCTTTAATTTGTATGTCTGTTTGTTAAAAAGACTAAACTTATTGAAACCAGGTACAGTTGGGCACGCTTGTAGTCTCAGCCATTTGGGAGGCTGAGGCAGAAAGGATAGCAAGTTCAAGGTCTGCCCGGGCAAGCAATTAGAGCTTTAAGTTTCCTTCCAAGTACTGTTAATTGCATCCAAACATTAGGATGAGTGCATTTTTGTCTTTATTCACTATAAAATATTGTCCCATTTGCCTTTTTCCATTTTTGACCTGTGACTTATTTAGAAGTATATTGTTTGCTTTCTAGATATTTGGATTTTTTTTTTCAGTATCTTACTTTTTGGTTTCTAACTTGATTCTGATATGGTTAAAGAGTACACAGTGCTTTTCCTTCCTTTAATAAAAATTTAAAGTTTGTGGTGGCATGTGCCTTTAATCCTAGCACTTGGGAGGCAGAGGCAGGCGGATCTTTGTGAGTTCAAGGCCAGCCTGGTCTACAGAGTGAGTTCCAGGACAGTTGGGGCTATAAGGAGACCCTGTCTCGAAAAGACAAAAAAAAAAAAAAAAATTTAAAGTTTGTGGACCAATACGTGCTCCATTTTGGAGAATGCATAATGTGTACTTGAGAAGAATGTATGTGCTGTACACAGTATTCTGCAACTGTTGACCATGTAATCTGTAAACATTAATAGCTAATGATATAGTTCATTAAGTTCTCATGAAGTTTTGTGTAATTGTTCTGTCAATTGCTGAAAGAAAGATGACTAATTTTTTTAGGCTTATGGAATTGTTTTTCTCTTTAATTCTGTCAATTTTCACTGTGAATATTTGAGGCTCTATTAGGCATTGCAACAGATAATTATGTCTTCTGAATAATTTGACATTTTGTCATTAGGAAGTTTTTCTTTGTCTTGAAGTCTGTTTTATCTGAAATTAAAATAGCCACTGCAGCTTCCTTAGCTTGCTGATTGCTTAACAGTTTCATCTATTTATTTACTTTCATTTATATATTTATATTTGGAGGTTGCTGTTCATAGGTAGCATATATAAGTAGGATATTGTCTTTGTATTGACTCCAATGGTCTCTGACTTTTTAGATTATGTGTGTCTGTGGCTGTATGTAAATGTAAGTGCAGGTATCTGCAGAGTCCACAACAGGGTGTTGGATCCCCTGAGTTGGAATTACATGTGGTTGTGAGCAGCCTGATATGGGTGCTGGGAACTAAACATGGGTCATTTGTCAAAGCAGGACACATTCTTAACTACTGAGCCATCTCTCCAGCCCCCAATCTTTGGGGGTTTTTTTGAGGGGGAGGGTCTTTTTGATCCCTTTAGTCCCAGCTGGCCTGGAGCTCGCTCTGTAGACAGGCTAGCCTTGAACTCACAGTGATCCACCTACCTCTGCCTCCTGAGTGCTGGGATTAACCTTGTGCACCACCCCACCAGGCCCCAATCTCTGATTTTAGGTGGCGTGTTTAGACCATACTTTGTATTAATATTGATGCAGTTGGATTTAGATCTAAGTTTTTATTGTTTTCTGTATTTTTGTCAGAGTGTTTGCTCCTCTGCTTAGTGTCCCATTTAAATTTACTACAGTAGTAGAGGTTTGGCTCTACATTAAAAATTTTTTTTCTTTCATTTGTGGTTGCTCTAGGAATTAGAACATACATGTGTATCCTTTCATAGTCTGTTAAAGTTAATATTCTACCACTTAACCTCATTTCTTCTTTTAATTTCTTGGCCTCTGACCATTATACTGTAGTTTTTGCCATGGCACAATGAAAAAACAAGTAACCCACTGCTAACGTACAATGGCACACAGCAGAAATTTCCATGCTAAAAGGAAAGATGAAGGCATAAGAAGGAATGATCAGACCGAAGACTGACATTCAGCAGGGCAAACACCAAATCCTGGAGTTCCGTGACAGTATCTGGGGTCATGATGGATGTCATCAGGTTCTGCAGGGCTCGGGTAGTGTTGTCTCTCTAGCTCTGCAGCAGACAACAGCCTCTTTCTGTATGGCAGTTCATGCCTGCAGCTTTCCTTGGTGGAGGTTCTAGCATCTCCAACATTCTGGGGTCTCCATTGCTTCATTTGTACAGCTTCACCCAGGGGCCTTTTAGAGCCTCCTTTCAGGGGCTCTGACCCTACTACACATTGCCTGGCCTCAGTGGCTTTCTGTAACCATTCAAGGATCCATGAGCCCCCTCAACCATTCATCTTTCATGTCCTCGAAACCAGTACCACATGGACAGCCCTCAACCCTGCCATATTCTGCTGCCAGCTCAAGATGTATCCTGCCACCCCTCCCCCTGGACTATAGTTCTGTGTGCTGACCCTGGGTAAATAATTTTTTGGCAGGTGCTTTTGAGGAGCAGAGAACTCCTTCAGCTCTATTCTCAGTTTAGAGTCTTCAATCATGTTTCATTTTTCACAAGTTTAAACCTTCGATGGGTGGGGTCTTGCACTAAAGGTATGCTTTATATTGTCTCATTGCCAAGCAGAGCAGGATGCTTTTCTTGAACAATTACAGCCTTTTTTTTTTTTGGTCTTTTAAGCATGTACCTTGGCTGCAAAATTTAACATGCTTAAACTCTTTTCCTCCTAACAAACTGCAAAGTTTTAATATCCCTGCCCAACATTTTGCCCCTTTTCACTGTAGACCTAGATAAGTACAGATTAAAAAAAAAAAAAAAAAAAAGGCTGAAGAGATGGCTCAGTGGTTAAGAGCCTTTTCTGCTCTTCTAGAGGACCCAAATTTGATTCTCAGCACCCATATGGCAGCTAACAATTGTCTAACAGAGGTTTCAGGGGATATGACATCCTTTTCTAGCCTCTTCAGGTGCTGCACACTAGTGGTGCATTTACATGCTGGCAAAATTCTCATACACATATAAATAAATGTAACCAACCCACATCAGCTTGAATGTTTTCCTGTCTTAAAATTTCCTTCACCATTATTTTTACATTCAGTTTCACACAAGTGCTCAGAACATGAGCAGAATAAAGCCAGATTTTTTACTAAAATATTACCCAAATCACTTCCATACCAGTTTCTAACAGATCTAGCCTGTGGCCCCTCTGAAACCTCATGAGCTGGGACTTCACTGTCCATATTGCTCTCAGTACTCTTGTCTTCCAAACTCCCAGCAGGATGACCTGTTAAATTCTGCTTATACTATTCAAAGGCCTTTCTAGCCCAAATTTCTACACTTCCACATTCCTCCTGCAAACTGGTTTCAAAACCTAAGAACAATGTGGTAGCATCACAACAGTGACTCCAGCTCTGGCACTACTTTCCTATATTAGTGTCTTATTGCTGTGACAAAAATACCTTGACAAAATCAGCTTACAGAAGAGTTTGTTTCAGCCCATAGTTCAGGATAGTGCATCATGATGGGGAGGTCCTGGAAACAAGCTTGAGATAGCTGGTCATTTAATATCCACAGTCCAGGGGCTGGAGGGATAGCCTAGCGGTTAAGGGCGCCGACCGCTCTTACAGAGGATCTGGGTTCGATCCCCAGCACCCACATGGCGGCTGAGAACCGTCTGAAACTCCAATTCCAGGAGAACTCCAGTTCCAGGGGAATCCGAGACCCTCTTCTGACCTCCGCGGCATTGCACGACACGGGTGCACAGACCTGCATGCAGACAGTACATTCATACTTAATTAATTAATTGATTAATTAAAAGAACAAACAAAGACAAAATAAAAAAATTAAAAAAATAAAAGAAAACACAGACTAAACAAAACAAAAAAATAAAAAAAAAAAATATATCCACAGTCCAGAAGCAGAGAATGATGGATACTTCTGCTCAGTTGGTTTTCTCCTTTTTATCCAGTCTAAGACTCAAGCCCAAGGAATGGTGCCTATTTTCAGAGTAGATCTTTTCATCTCACCTTAATGAAGAGAATCCCTCACAGGCATACCCAATGGCTAATCTAATCCAGATAATCACAAATGTGCTTTCATGGGGAGCGGAGGTGGGGGGGTGTGTTATGATTCTGAATTGTCAAACTGATTGTATTAGTCACTTTTCTGTTGCTGTGATAAAGCACCATGACCAAGGAACTTATAAAAGGAAGAGTTTATTTGAGCTTATGATTGACAGTTCCAGGGAATTAGAGTCCATGTGGCAGGAGGCATGGCGGCTGGAGCTGGAGCAGCAAGCCAAGGGTCACATCTTGCAATGAGCACAGGAAGCAGAGAGAGCGACTGGAGACTGTGAGGCTTGTTAAACTCACTAAGCCTGCCCCCAGTAATGTACTTCCACTAGCATGGCCGCACCTTCTAAGACCTCCAAGAACAGTGCCACCAACTGGAGACAAATGTCTGAATACTTAAAGCCTATGGGGGACACTCATTCAAACCACCACACTGATAATACTATCCATCACAATTAGCTTACAAGGGCTAGTGAGATGGTTTGATGTTTAAAGTGTTTGCTATGCAAGTGTGAGGACTGGCGTTTGGATCCCTAGAAACCTTCATAAATGCCAAGTGGACATGGCAGTCTACCCACAATTCCAACCTTAGAAGGAAGAGACAGTGGATTCCAAAACAAAGTAGTCTAGTCTAGCAAAAATAGCCATATCAGTGAGCTCTGAATTTGATTGCGAGAGCCTCCCTCAAATGAGTAAGGTGGAAGGGCAATTGAGGGTGATTCCTGGCATCACCCTCAGACCTCCACATGCACACACATACATGAAAAATGGAAAAAGGATTTTTGTGTGGTGGCGCATGCCTTTAATCTCAGCACTTGGGAGGCAGGGGCAGGCAGATCTCTGTGAGTTCAAGGGCAGCCTGGTCTACAGAGTGAGTTTCCAGGACAGCTGGGACTACAGGGAGACCCTTTCTCAAAAAGACAAAAAAAAGTACTAGGTTTCCATATGGCTTTTTCCTGCATACTTGGTTTTGGTTAATCTCCCACTCTCTACCTTCCTTTCACTCCAAACCAGTTTAAACTTTTCTACTTCCACTATTCTTCCCCTGCTTTGTCATTGTCGTTGTCGTCTTCCTCCTCCTCTTTCTTCTTCCTCCTTCCTTCTTCCACCTTCCTCCTCCTTCTTCCTTCTTTTTTTCTTCTTCATTGTCTTTTTGAGGCAGGGTCTCCCTTAAGTCCCAGCTGGCCTAGAGCTCACTATGTAGACCAGGCTGGCTTTGAATTCACAGAGATCTGCCTGCCTCGGCCTCCCCCTGTGCTGGGGTTAAAGGTGTGTGCCACCACACCTGGCCTGTTTTCTTCATTAAAAAAAAAAATTGTACGCCTTTAATCCTAGTACTCAGGAGGCAGAGGCAGGTGGATCTTTGTGAGTTCAAGGCCAGCCTGGTCTACAGAGTGAGTTCTAGGACATCTGGGGCTACAGGGAGACCCTGTCGAAAAGACAAAAAAAAAATATTGTGTGTATGAGTATATTGCCTGCATGTATGTAAGTGCATCTGCAACATGTGCAGTTCCCATGGAGGACAGAAGAGGGCGACGTATCACCTGGAACTGCAGTTATAGTGTTGTTAGTCGCCATGTGGATGCTGGGATTTTAACCTGGGTCCTATGCAAGAAGAGCCAGTGCTTTTAACCATCTCTCCATCTCTCCAGCCCTGTTTTCTTTCTTTTTTTTTTTTTTTTTTTTTTTTGAGACAGGGTCTCCCTCTAGTCTCAGCTGGCCTAGAGCTCACTCTGTAGACCACACTGGCCTTGAACTCACAGAGATCTACCTGCTTCTGCCTCTCAAGTGCTAGGAGAAAAGGCGTGCACCACCATGCCCAGCTTATTTCCTTCATTTTTAAAGTCCACCTTTCTCTTTGGTATTTTCTTCAGCTGAAATAATTTTTTTTGGGGGGGAGCAGTCTTTTGAGACAGGGTCTTCCTGCAGCTCCAGTTGTCCTGGAACTTGCTATGTAGATCAGGCTGACCTTGAACTCACAGAAATCCACCTGCCTCTGCCTCCAGAGTGCTGGGATTACAGGTGTGCCCGGCTTCAGTTGAAATAATTTGCTTTCATATTTCTTGCACAGCAGATCTAAGAACAAAATCTTGGGGTTTTTTTTATATGAAGAAATATTATTTGGATATTCTCACTGAAGATAGAATTCTGAATTGACAAGTCTTTTTCTTCAAGATTTTAAACACATTGTTGCACTATTTTCTGGCCTCTTTGGTTTCTCTTGGGAAATCTGTCATCTTAGGAACCACTGATTCCTGTAATGCAAAATGTTACTTTTCTGTAGCTCTGTTCTAAATGTTTTTAAAATAGTTTTTGTTTTGAATAGTTTCTTTAAGATGTGTCTAGGGAGGCCAGCCTGGTCTATAGAGTGAGTTCCAGGCCAGCTGGGGCTACAGGGAGACCCTGTCTTAAAAAGACCAAAAAAAAAGAAAAGGGAGGGGGTCCTGGGGTTGCTTTGCTTTGAGTAATCCTATTATTTGGTGAGGTCCTTGATCTTTTGGTTTATGTCTGTCACCAAATTTGGGGGCTTTTCTTCCATTATTTTTTTTCAAATGTGTTTGTGTGTGTGGTGTATTGTTTATGTATAGGCACATGTGTATCTATGTAGAGACCAGAAGTTGATGTTTTGGCAGTGAGCTGCAGGGATCTGCCTGTCTCTGCCTCCCTGCACTGGGGTCACACATGCTCTTGGGTGCTGAAGATCTGAATTCAGATCCTCATGCTGAGTTTAAAGCATTGTACTGACCTAGCCATCCTCCCAGCCCCCAAATATTTTCTCCTACCTTAGTGTCTTTCTCCTTTCCTTTTGGAATTTCGGCGGCACTAAAGTTAGACTTTCCATGTTCACCCACAATGCTTTGCAGCTTTCTTTGTGTTTCAGATCAGAACATTTGTGTCACTATCTTCAAGGGGCTCTTTCCTCTGCTATCTGCATTCTGCTAGTAAACCTATCTAATGAATTTTATTTCAGACACTACATTTTTGAGTTCTGAAATTTAATTTGTTTCTTTTTTTATATCTTCAATGGTTCCTACCTTCATTTCATATCATTTTCCTTTTTAAGCAATTGTAATAGTTGCTGGAGAATGTTAGACATTTCCGATACACAGAATAGCTTGGGTTTGGTATCTGCTGATGAGCTGTTGCTTTGATCAGTTCTCATATTTTCGTGGTTCTTTGTGTGTTGTGTAATGTTACATGTCACCTTTTCAGATTTTGGATTGTATCGTAGGCTTCTATTGAATGTTTTTTGTTTTAGCTGTTTAGTTTGAGACCATACCTCTGAGGGCACTGCTGGAAACCGCGCTGTGTTCTTTACATCTTTTCTATGACAGTTTATTTGGCTTGTCCTATCCATGAATAGCCCAGAGTTTGCTTTCAGACTTATTCAGATATTTCAAATTTTGATTCAGCTTTCTAGGCTTTTGGTTCATTGGTTCACTTAGTTCAGTAATATGTCAGGTTTCCATCTCCATTAAGCTGATTTGGATTGACCATACATAGCTCAAGTTAAGCTGTGACTTCTGTGCTTCCAAACTCAGAATGATGGGCTCACCTTCTTTGCCTGTCCTCTTCAGTGTTCCCTACGGTGTCTGGGCCTGTTTCCATAGGAAAACTCTATTGGAGTTAGGTTGATTGCCCATGTTGTGAATCAGGTTACTCTTGTTAAAGAGCCATAAAACATCATTGGGAAAGTGCTAGCATATGGATCACTTTACTCAGTTTTTATTCTTCTGTGCAATCTACCTGCTTAAATTTTTTTTTTTTTAATCTTGGGTTGGGGAGATAGATGGCTCAGTGCTTAAGAGCACTGGCTGAAAAAGAAAAGAAAAAAGAAAAGAAAAAGAAATAAAACAAAAAAGAGCACTGGCTGCTCTTGCAGAAGACTGAGGTTTGAATCCTAGGAACCACATGGGAGATGACAACAGTCCATAACTCCAGTTCCAGGGATCTGACGTTGTTCTAGTTTTCTCCGATTGCTGTAACAAAACACTCCGACTGACACCAACTTAGGGAGGAAAGGGTTTATTCACCTCACATCTCCTGGGTCACAGTTCATCACTTAGGGAGCCCAAGGTAGGAACTCAGGGCAGGAATGTGGAAGCAGGAGCTGAAGCACAGGCCATGGAGGAATGCTGCTTACTGGCTTGCTCCCCTGGCCCATGCCCAGCCTGCTTTCTCATACTATACATAACAACCTACCTGGGGTGGCACCACCCACAGTGGGCTGGGCCCTCGCACATAATTGGACAATCCAGACAATACTCCACAGATGTGGCCACAGGCCAGTCCAGCGGAGCCAATAACCCAATTGAGGCTCCTTCAACCCAGGTGTGTCAAGTTGACACTAAAGCTATCCAGCACAGACGCCCTCTTCTGACCTCTGCAAGCATTGCACAACACAGGTGCACTTACATATGCAGGGAGTACACTCATACACATAAAGTAAAAATATTAAAAAATATTTTATCTTATATGTGTGCCTGAGTGTGTATTTGTATACCATATCATGCAGGTACCCTCAGAGGGCAGAAGATGGTGCCATTTTTTGTTTTTTTTCGAGACAGTGTCTCCCTATAGCCCCAGCTGACCTGGAACTTGCTCTGCAGACCAGGTGGGCCTTGAACTCACAAAGATCCACCTGCCTCTGCCTCCCAAGTGTTGGGATTAAAGGCGTGCTCCACCACACCTGGCCAGGATGGCTTTTTTTTTCCCATTATGCCTTTTGAGTTACATATTGAATTGTTTTATTCATTTGATAACCACATAGTGTTCCAGAGTAGTCGTTTATCACATTTTATTTATATATTTAAGAATGGTCATTTGTGTTATTTCCACTGCCTACAATTACAATGTGTGATTTACTATAAATTTTATCTTCTTTCCTTTTTTCCCTTCCTTTTTTCCCCTCCCTTCCTCTCCT
>VZQC01003102.1:2050058-2079792 GCA_009823505.1 Rhizomys pruinosus | reverse complement strand
GGGGGGGGGGGGGGGGATGACAACTGCTTAGTGTAGTCTTTATTTTGTGTCACTGTGACCAGAGACTTTACTTGAATAACTAAAGGGAAGAGAAGTTTCCTTGGGCTCCTGGTTTCAGAGGCTATGGTACACCATGGCAGGCATGGTGTGGCGGCTGGATTGCCTCCATCCATAGCTGCCCAGAGCTTTTGATGGAGCTCCTCAGATGGGGGCTGGACCAGGAAGCAAAGAACAGGACAGAAGTTGGACCATAACCTAGAAAGGGCCACCCCTAAATGACCCACCTTCACCAGCCAGGCCCCACTTCATAATGTTCCACAACCCCCGAAAAGCATCTGGGGTCCAGGTGTTCTAACACATGAGCCTTGGGGAGAATGTTAGATTGAAACCCTAACCCTTGGGTAATCCAGGAGAGAATGAGAAAGAAGTTCATGACCCTACCCCACTATATGGCGTTTAGTGCCTTTCTGTTTCTCTGTTGAGTAGCTTGACACTAAGCACTGATTTTTTTTTTTGATTTATTTATTTTATGTGTATGAATGTACTGTCTGCATGTAGGTTTGTGCACTCGTGTCATGCAATGCCACGGAGGTCAGAAGAGGGCATCGGATTCCCCTGGAACTGGAGTTCTCCTGGAATTGGAGTTATGGACGGTTCTCGGCCACCATATGGGTGCTGGGGATCTAACCTGGGTCCTCTGTAAGAGCGGTCGGTGCTCTTGACCGCTAGGCCATCTCTCCAGCCCCAATTTTATTTATTTTTGTATGTGTAGGAGTGTACTGTCTGCATGTATATTTGTGCACCTGTGTTGTGCAATGCCGTGGAGGTCAGAAGAGGGGGTCGGATTCCTCTGGAACTGGAGTTAAAGACCATTCTCAGCTGCCATGTGGGTGCTGGGGATCAAACCTGGGTCCTCTGCAAGAGCAGTTGGCACTCTTAACCACTAAGCCATCTCTCCAGCCCCAGCACTGATTTTTTTTTTTTTGTCTTGTTTTGTTTGTTTTAGGAAATGTTTACCTGCCATCATTGTGGAAAACAACTTCGTTCACTGGCAGGGATGAAGTATCATGTCATGGCAAATCATAATAGTTTGGTAAGAGTTTCCTGTGTTTTTGTGAGCCTATGTGGTGGTTGGATACACACACACATTTATTTAAAGTTACAAAGTATGTAGGAAAAGAGGAATCCTTATCCACTGCTGTCGGGAATGTGAATTGGTGTAACTACAATGCAAGTCGGTAGGAAGGTTCCTCAAAAAGCCAAGAATAGAACTATCATATGACCCAGCTACACTCTTCCTGTGTATATGCCTAAAGGACTCTAAGCCACTATACCACAGACACTTGCACATTTATACTTATTGCTATATTATTCACAAAAGCCTAGAAATGGATATGAAGGTCCCTTTCTTCCTACCTCTCCCACTTCCTTCCCCCGATTTTCTCTCCTCTTCCTTCCTCCCTTCCTCCCTTCCTCAGGGTTTCACTCTGTAGCCCAGGCTGGTCTCAAACTTGCAGCAGTCCTCCTTCCTTAGCTTCTTAAGTGTTGGGATTACAGGCCTGAGCCATCATGACTGGTTTGCAGGTTTTTTGTTCTTGAGACAGGAACTAATGTCCAGTGGCTGACCTTGTGTAACTGGGTTTGACCTTGAATTCCTAATCCTCCTGCCTGTACCTCTCAAGTGCTAGGATTACAGTGTACCACCACACCTAGCTGGATGCAAGGATTTCTAGTGTTCAGTTAACAGGTGAGAATGTCTGATGAATATTAAAACTACATTGGGAAGCAAAACAAATGCCAAAAAATTTCACAGTGTATAGGCCCTTAGTTCCAGCTCTTAGGAAGCTGAGGCAGGAGGATTGCCAGTACAAGGCCAAATGGGCTAACAGTGAGACACTGCCCTCAAACAAAATTAAACAATTCTCAGAATGCTAGTGTTGCAAAGAACAGTCTGGGCCCCCCAAAGAGCTCATGGAGAGCATCCATTGAAGGAAATGGACTCACAAGATACAATGCCACCCCTAGATTGGAAATTCACAGGCATGGCATGAGAGGATAAGGTAACATTAATAAGAGTGTTTAATTTAGTGACAATAGCAAAGACCCACCTGTAGAAGTTGGCGAGATGGTACATAGAGGAGACAGAAAGTATTCAGCAGGAAGACCTCCCTGGTACCTACAAGGTGCCTCATAGATTCAGAAACATCTTGGGCCTATGGGCTGGAGAGATGGCTCAGCAGTTAAAAGCATGCACTGCTCTTCAGAGGACCTGAGTTTGGTTCCCAGCACACACATTGGGTGGTTCACAACTGCCTGTAATTTCAGCTCCAGGGGGATCTAACACTTCTGGCTTCTGCAGGTACTGGTGGTCTCAGTGTGTGCCTACCCACACACAGGCACACATACATAATTAAAAATAAAATAAATCCAGCTGGGCCTGGTGGCGCACGCCTTTAATCCTAGCACTTGGGAGGCGGAGGCAGGCGGATCTTTGTGAGTTCAAGGCCAGCCTGGTCTACAGAGTGAGTTCTAGGACAGCTGGGGCTACAGGGAGACCCTGTCTCAAAAAGACCAAAAAATAAAAAATAAATCCTTAAAAAAGAAAGGAACATCCGGCTCATGTTTTTAATGCCCCTCCACCTTGATACCCAGATGTCAAGGCAGAGCAAGAATCTCTGGAAGGGTTTTAGGTCTGAGGAGAGCTCCTTAGAACCTGGAGAAGATGCAGTGTCTGTGGGAGGTTGGGAATTTAGGGGACCCAAGGCCAGGCTGTAGCTGTGGTAGCTGGGATGTCCTCCTGGGTGCTGTACCCCAGGACAGAGCAGGAGAAGCTGGCTTCCTCTGTGGGTAGGGATTAGCAGGAAGAGATAGGGGGAGTCTACCACTGAAACCTTCTCTGCAGTGGAGGAGCATCTTACAGATTCTTGACTAGAAGGTGAAGTGGCTCAAGGATCTCCAGCCCAGCTCCCATAATTGCTGCATTCAGGGCCTTCATTGCTTGTGTTATAGCAGAATACATGCAGGCTGGTGCATTGAGGACAACACCTACCCTTGGAGTTCCTTCAGGTTGTTTGGGAAGCAGCACCATGGGAGTCTTGCAATCAAGGTAGCAGTTCATCCTGAAATACTTCTCCAGTTCATGGTGCTGATCCTTGCTGCAGATCTGGTCATAGAGACCGAGGGACAAGGAGCCCATAAATCACTAGCTTCTTACATCTTGGCTCCTGCTCTCTTCTGCTGTTTTGTATTTGGGTAGCTTTTCTTCAGTGAGTATAGATCCACAGCTGGCTCTGGCTCTTACACCTCATAGGAACATGGATTAAAAGACACTTTATGGCTGGAATTATATAGGATGAAATCTTTGAGGTAGATCATGGGCATTTGTGTGTTTAGGTTGATCCTAACGCTGGGAGGTAGAGGTTCTGAACGTGTATGTCCATTATTTGTCTTCCTTCGCCTGTCAAAAAGATGGAAAAAGCTAGAAGTAGACCTTCATGGCTCTTAGAGACTAATCCTTCATTTTCTAGCTTGTTTTTCTGTTTTGTTTTTCTTTTCCATGAATCATCTCTTTATTTGCTTCTCATATTTTCAGCCCATTTTGAAGGCCGGAGATGAAGTAGATGAGCCAAGTGAGAGGGAACGGCTGCGAACGGTTCTAAAGAGACTGGGAAAGCTCAGGTGCATGCGCGAGGTAAGAGCCTGGGACATCAAATTGTCCCCACAGTCTGCGTCAGTGTCTTTCTGTTGTTCTTTCCCATTTCTTCTCCTCTTTCCCTATAGAATTCTTATAAAAAATATATTTTATTTTTATTTTATGTGTATGAGGGTTGTTGTTGTTGTTTTTTGTCTTTCTTTTGAGACAGGGTCTCCCTGTAGCCCCAGTTGGCCTGGAAACTCACTTTGTAGTCCAGGATGGCCTTGAACTCACAGAGATCTGAAGGCCTCTACCTCCCAAGTGCTGGGATTAAAGGCGTGCACCACCACACCCTGCTTCAAATGAGTGTAAGTGCACCTGTGTCATGCAGTGCCAGTGGAGTTGAGAAGAGGGCATCGGATCCCCTGGAACTGCAGTTACAGATGGCTGTTAGCCACATGTGGGTGCTGGGAATTGAAGCCAGGTCCTCTGCAAAAACAACCAGTGCTCTTAACCACTGAGCCATCTTTCTAGCCCCCTTTTGTAAAATTTTTCATTCTCTTATCTTTGTTTGTTTGTTTGTTTGTTTGTTTGTTTTTGAGACAAGGTTTCCCTGTAGCCCCAGCCGTCCTGGAACTTGAACTCACAGAGGCCTACCTCTACTTCCCAAGTGCTGGGATTAAAGACATGCACCACCACACCCAAGATCTTTTAAAATATATATTAATACTTTTATTTTTATGTGTATGGGTATTGCCTGCATGTATGTAAGCGCACCTGTGTTGTAGAGTGCCCACAGAGAACAGAAGAGAGCATTGGATCCCCTGGAACTGGAGTTATGGATGATTGTTAGCTGTTATGTGGATGCTGGGAATTGAACCTAGGTCCTCTGCAAGAGCAGCCAGTGCTCTTTTTTTTAATTTTTTAAAATTTATTATTATTATTATTATTATTATTATTATTTTGTCTTTGTGAGACAGGGTCTCCCTTTAGTCCCAGCTGGCCTGGAGCTCACTATGTAGACCAGGCTGGCCTTGAACTCACAGAAATCCGCCTGCCTCTGCCTCCCAAGTACTAGGATTAAAGGCGTGCGCCACCACGCCCGGCTTAATTTATTATTTTATGTGTATGAGTGTACTGTCTGCATGTAAATAGGTGCACTCATGTTGTGCAATGCTGCAGAGATCAGAAGAGGGTGTTGGATTCCCCTGGAACTCGAGTTAAAGACAGTTCTTAGCCGCCATGTGGGTGCTGGGAATCGAATCTGGGTCCTCTGCAAGAGCAGTTGGTGCTCTTAACCACTGAGCCATCTCCCCAGCCTCTTCTCTGCCATCTTATGGCATAATTTCCAGATGTCTTGCAATCTTTAATAGTTTTTTATCTTCTCCATAAGTATATTCCTCCTCTTTCTCTTTGTTCAGAGGTGTTTCTTTTTTTTTTTCACATAAATTTATTTTTATTTTTTTAACAAATCTAGACCCGTGTCCCCCCCATTCCCCCACCCCACCAGAGCTCATGCATTCTGCCAAACATGCTTTTCATCTCTTTCTCAGTCTTTCTCAATATCCTCCATGAGGAAGTTGACTGTTTTGAGCAGAAGTTCACTGTTTCAGTCAGTTCTTCGATGCAGTCCTTTCTGTTGTTATTGTTGTTGTTGTTTCCAATATGCATCACTCCCAACTGCTTTGGACAAAAGCTCAGGGGGCCATACACAAGAAATACTTACAACTAGGTAATTGGCACTAGCATCCACAGATGAGGGATACCATTCGTCGTTTGTTTTTCTGGGACTGTGTTACTTCACTCATCATGATGTCCTCTAGCTCCAGCCATTTTCCTGCAAAGCTCATGATGTCGTCTTTCTTTACTGCTGCATAGAATTCCATTGTGTAGATGTACCACATTTTCTCTATGCACTCATCAGTTGAGGGGCATTTGGGTTGGTTCCAGCTCCTTGCTATTGTGAGGAGAGCTGAAATAAACATGGCCATGCATGTATCTCTGTGGTGGGGTGAGTCTTGAGGGTACATGCCCAGGAGTGGTATGGCTGGGTCGGGTTCAAAGGTGTTTATTTACTGTCCTTTCTTATTGTGATGAAAATGATTCTTAGACATACTGTGATGAACTTGATGTTGCTGGCTACTTGATATTGGGGTGGGATTGGGTAGTAACAGTCCAAGAAGGAAGCATTGACAGAGTAAGTGCCTAGTTATACTTTCTTGTGTTATCACTGAACTAATTGACTGTATGGCTCATAAATAGTTTCCAAGGAGAAATAGGGTTGTGTCAATGGAAGATGTTGGTGAGCATCTTGTGGTATCACTTTTTTTTAAGATTTACTTTATTTTTCATTATCTGTATGCATGTTTGAGTGGGGTATGTACATGAGTATAATGCCTGTGGAGGCCAGAAGAGGGAGTCAGATCCTCAGAGCTGGAGTTATAGGTGGTTGTAAGCCACCTGGCATGGGCGCTGGAAACTGAACTCCAGTCCTCTTCAAGAACACTACGTGCTCTTAACCACTGGGCAGTCTCTCCAGACCTTGGTATCAGTGTCTTTTTGTAGTTTGTGGTGCTTGGTCATTTCCATAGAAATTTAGGAATCGGGGGCTGGAGAGATGGCCTAGCGGTTAAGAGCACCGACCGCTCTTGCAGAGGACCCGGGTTCGATCCCCAGCACCCACATGGTGGCTGAGAACCGTCTGAAACTCCAATTCCAGGAGAACTCCAGTTCCAGGGGAATCCAACACCCTCTTCTGACCTCTGCGGCATTGCACGACACGGGTGCACAAACCTGCATGCAGACAGTACATTCATACACATACAGAAATAAATTAAAAAAAAAAAAGAAATTTAGAAATCATGTGAAATATATAAGATTCTAACATAGGCATTTTCCCTGTGTTCAGAGTTGCTCCAGTACCTTTACCAGCATTATGGGATATCTGTACCATGTTAGAAAATGTGGGAAAGGAGCTGCAGAGCTGGAGAAGCTGACCCTGAAATGTCACCACTGTGGAAAACCATACAGGTCAAAGGCTGGGCTTGCATATCACCTGAGGTCAGAGCACGGGCCTGTGAGTACTGATTCTTCTCTAGACACAGTTCGAGGATGTGCATTGGGTCAGCTCTTGACCCCTGTATGTTCTGTGTAGCCTTGCTTCTTCATTTGTGTCTATTTACTCTTTGAATGCTTTGGTTTTGTCTTCCTTAGTCTTTCTTCATTCTTTAATTTCTCCCTTTTAAATGTTATTAAAGAAATGGAATTTATTAGAGATGGAAATAGTCTTTATGTATGTATGTGTACATGTTTTGCCCGTGTGTGTGTGTGTGTGTGTGTGTATTTGCCTGCAAGTGCACATGTGTACAGGTGCATGGAGGTCCAAACTGAACATCAAGTGTCTTCCTTGGTCACTCTCCACTTTTATTTATTGAGGCAGGGCTTCTCATTGAATCCAGAGCTCACCAGTTCTGGCTGCTCTACCTAGCCAGCTTGCTCCTATCTCTGCCTCTTGGGTGCTGGGATTACAAGTGGGGCCACTATAACTACCCAGCTTTCACATAGGTGCTGGGATTCCAATTCCGGTCCTCACACTTGGATGGCAAGTACTTTTTCCACTGACCCATCTCCCTAGCCCCTCATTATTATTATTATTTTTCTTTTTTATCTTTTTGAGACAGGGTCTCCCTGTAGTCCCAGCTGTCCTGGAATGTACTGTGTAGACCAGGTTGGCCTTGAACTCACAGAGATCTGCCTCCTGAATGCTGGGATTAAAGGTGTGCACCACCACACTTGTCTACATTTTTTAAATAAAAAATTCCCTCTTATTTAAAAATATTTTAGAAATCTGTCTCTGTTCCTCTTTGTTTTTTTGTTTTTAAGACAGGGTCTAACTATTTAGCCCTGGCTGGCTTTAGCACCTGAAGGATATCACCTTTAATCACTGGTTGTGACAGAAGCTATTTACCAGCCCTATGCTTTCATGTCTTATACTTGCAGGTCTTCTTTCCAGAGGCAGGACAACCAGAGTGTTTAAAGGAGATGAGTCTGGAGACAAAGAGTGGAGGCCGAGTTCAAAGGCGTTCTGCCAAGATAGCTGTGTACCATCTTCAGGAACTGGCTTCTGCTGAACTGACCAAGGAATGGCCAAAAAGGAAGGTGCTCCAGGACCTGGTACCTGATGATCGGAAGGTAAGATTCTGTGTTGTTGATACTGAATATTTCATAGACTATTTCCTAGTATGGGATTTTGTGTTGTTCTCTCAAGCTTAGGTTAAAGGATATATGGTTTTTACAGGAGTGCCACCCAGGCAATGTTGACCTTCCCTGATGTATTGAGTTCAAAGGTCTATGGTATTGATGTCTTTGTTACTGATGATAATAACTGATCATTTGACTCGTGTGTGTCCGGGTAACTCTTCCCTTTAATTACTACATAGTTTGAGGGCTGGAGAGATGGCCTAGCGGTTAAGAGCACCGACCGCTCTTGCAGAGGACCCGGGTTCGATCCCCAGCACCCACATGGCGGCCGAGAGCCGTCTGAAACTCCAGTTCCAGGAGAACTCCAGTTCCAGGGGAATCCGAGACCCTCTTCTGACCTCCGCGGCATTGCACGACACGGGTGCACAAACCTGCATGCAGACAGTACATTGATATACATACCGAAATAAATAAAGTAAAAAAAAAAAAAATTAAAAATAAAAAAAAAATTACTACATAGTTTGAGTGTAGATTAAGGCTATACAAATGTCTTCTTATATTCTACCTGCTTTGATTAGCATGGTGCATGCCACTGATTCCAACAAATATTACTATGGCATTTACTTAATGAAAAAGTTCCATTTCTATCCTATCTTTTGTAATTATTCATTGAAACTGTACTGTGGGAAAAAAATCTTTTTCTGTGTTACTCTATTAGTATGAGCAAAGTCTTCCTTCATTGTCCATGGTGGATTGGTTGCAGAACACCTCACAGATAACCATATTTTATGGATGCTCAAACAGCTTATATAAAATGGTATGGTATTTGCCTAAAACCTTGACACACCTCCTGTGTATCTTAAATAATTTCTAGATAGTATAACTACCTGATACAAAGTAAATGTTATATAAATAGTCACTGAGTAATGTTTAGAGAATGCCTATAATCTAGCACTGGGATGGCTGAGGCAAGAGGATTACAAGTTCAAGATCAGCCTGGGCTACATAGTGAGACCCTGTTCCAAAAAACCAAAACCAGGCAAAATAGCTGTTACATTGTATTATTTAGAGAATAATGATAAGAATAATGTCTGTACATGATCAGTACACACATAGTCTTCATATACATACATTAAGTTTTGTTACTACATTTCATTTATTGGTGTGTGTGGAGGTCAGAGGACAACTTGTGGGAACCATTTCTCACCTTTCACCATGTGGGAGCCAAGGATCAAACTCAGGTTGTCAGGCTTGACAGCAGGTACCTTTGCCTACTGAGACCAGACTGGCCTTGAACTCACAGAGATCTACCTGCCTTCTGCCCCCCAAGTGCTGGGATTAAAGGCATGCACCACCACGACCAGCTAATGTTCTTTAAAAAAAAAACTGCATAGTATAGTATATAACTTATAAGATAGTTTATCATATAAAAACAATACTTTCTATGAGTGCCACTCTGACAAAAGTGTTTTAGAGGGGCCACTTGAGACTGAGTGCTTCTAAATGATGCCAGCGATATGAAGGAAACTGAGTGCTTCTAAATGATGCCAGTGATATGAAGGAGACTGAGTGCTTCTAAATGATGCCAGTGATATGAAGGAGACTGAGTGCTTCTAAATGATGCCAGTGATATGAAGGAGACTGAGTGCTTCTAAATGATGCCAGTGATATGAAGGAGACTGAGTGCTTCTAAATGATGCCAGTGATATGAAGGAGACTGAGTGCTTCTAAATGATGCCAGTGATATGAAGGAGACTGAGTGCTTCTAAATGATGCCAGTGATATGAAGGAGACTGAGTGCTTCTAAATGATGCCAGTGATATGAAGGAGACTGAGTGCTTCTAAATGATGCCAGCGATATGCTCTAGTTCAGTTTCACCACAGGCTCTTTAGGCTCCCTTCTTTTCTTCTTTATTCCTGTGGGCTTTGGGTTGCTTTCTGCCTCAACCCCCTTTGGAGACATTTCCATTGTCAAAGCAGGAAGACTCACCAGAATGTAGCCCTTTGCCCTGGGCTATGTGGGGACCATCTTCATAGTTGCCAGCTCTTCTCTGCAAATGTCAGTTGTAGATGTGCATGTAATTGATGTCAAATATATGAAAGATATACCAGGTGTGGTGGCACACGCCTTTAATCCTAGCACTTGGGAGGCAGAGGTAGGTGGATCTCTGTGAGTTCAAGGCCAGCCTGGTCTACAGAGTGAGTTCCAGGACAGCTGGGGCTACAGGGAGACCCTGTCTCAAAAAGACCAAAAAAAAAAAAGAAAAAACAAAAAAGAAGGAATGTCACAATTGTACACAATCATTTTTTGCTATTTTTTAGTGTGTGTGTGTGTGTGTGTTCTGGCATAGCATGTGTCATTGGCATGCATGTAACAGGCAGAGGACAATTCGTAGAATTGAGTCTCTCCTTCTACCTTCATGTATATTCCAGGAATTGAACACAAAGTAGTTAGGCTTTGCAGCAAGCACTTTTGCTTACTGAGTTTTCTGCTGCCTCTTGGGTTCTGCTTTGGCCTTCCACATACTCATAGTGCATGTGGCACCATTAAATGACTTCACCATAATATTGTTTAAGAAATATTTTATGGGTGGGGGGTTGGTGGGACGGCGTGCCTCTGTTTTGTCTTGGGGCCCTCTTTGCTCCCTTAGGACATCTGGCTAAGGCAGGCGGAGAGTGAGCAGTAGTTTCAAAGAGCTGCTGGTTTAGATTTTTAGCACATGCCAAGTTTTAGAAAATAGTGAAGGATGCTTATACTACTTAACATTCAAATGGCCCTTTGGTTAATCGTCTTTAGAAGACTGGATTTCTGGATCTTTCCTCTACTCCATCTCTATTGACTTGTAAAACCTGATAATGATCCTGTTTAAGATCTGATCAAAAAAAAAAAAAAAAAAAAAAAAAAAAACAAACCTGATAATGAAACATAAAATCATTGCAGTCGTCTATGAGCCTTAATTACATTGATGCCTAGCATTTGAAGCTTCTTCGGGGAATAAACAATGAGATCTGCAATGGTTGACAGTGGAGGTTCTGTTTTGGAGATTTCCAGCGGTGGGGTCCTACATGGTAGAAGGAGAGAATCGACTCCCACAAGTTGTCTTCTGACCTCTACATTTACACTATGGCTAAATGCTTGAAAACAGAACAAAGGACATGAGAGAATTAGAAGAATATCATTATAAGGTCCTTATATTAAACATAGAGTGATGTATTACTGCATACTGACAAAAGCATACTGCAAAATCTGAATCACTTAAGAAATGAAACATGGGGCTGGAGAGATGGCCTAGCAGTTAAGAGTGCTGACTGCTCTTGCAGAGGACCTGGGTTTGATCCCCAGCACCCACATGGTGACTGAGAACGGTCTTTAACTCCAGTTCCAGGGGACTCTGACACCCTCTTCCGAGGCATTGCACAACACAGGTGCACAGACCTACATGCAGACAGTACATTCATACACATACAAAAAAAAAAAAAAAAGAAAAGAAAAAAGAAATAGGCCGGGCGTGGTGGTGCACGCCTTTAATCCTAGCACTTGGGAGGCAGAAGCAGGTGGATCTTTGTGAGTGCAAGGCCAGCCTGGTCTACAGAGCAAACCCAGGACAGCTGGGGCTACAGGAAGACCCTGTCTTGAAAAGACCGAAAAAAAAAAAAAAGAAGTGAAACAAATAAATATAGCTGGTAAACCATTATTTTAAATAAATTGGTGCCAAAAATATTCAGGACAATGAGCAAAGAACAAGATGGTAAACTTAAGCCTAGTTTTATTGATATTAAATGTGCAACAAACATAATAAATAAATAAATGCAAAACAAACACAAAAAAGAAATATTTTATTTCCCTAGTATGCTATTTCTTTTTTGCCCTTTTTAAAATGCAGATGAGACCGGGCATGGTGGCGCACACCTTTAATCCTAGCACTCGGGAGGCAGAGGCAGGCCAGCTGGGGCTATAGGGAGTTCAAGGCCAGCCTGGTCTACAGAGCGAGTTCCAGGCCAGCTGGGGCTATAGGGAGACCCTGTCTCAAATAAACAAATAAATAAATAAAATACAGATGAGATATTACATGTTATTTGCTTTAAAATTTAAGACTAAACGGAGTCCAAAATGATAACCCCAAAGAAATTAGACTGTTTTCTTCTCACCCACTTGTGCCCCTTTCCCAAAGCCCAGGGAACAAGCTGCGGAAGAGGAGGCGTGGTAGATTGTAATGGCTGCAGAGAGATAGGGGTGAATCGTGAGACTACAGGAATATAGTCTGGACTCCTAACTGATCAACATGCCTGTGCATACAAGCTTCTCCAACTAGACTATGGGAAACTTGGGTTGTTCAAAATTTGGACATAGATACTTGCGTAATGCACCAATTACCTAATTGTATGACATACTGAGTAACATCAATGTTATCTGCAAACAACTGTGTCATTATATTGTAGAATCCCTTAAAAATAAAAAAAAAAATTAAAAAATTAAAAAAAATTTAAGACTAAACAATAGTCAATTATCTTTATCAGATTCAGCAACTTCTGAGGGCTTTGCATTTTTTTGTATATTCATAAGTACGTGTAAGCTTCTGAAATACATAATTTTAAGGAGTATGTGTGAGAGGGTGGAGAGATGGCTCAGTGGTTGAGAATGCTTACTGCTCTTGTAAAAGACCACAGTTTGGTTCCCAGCACCCATGTTGGGTGACTCACGACTAAGTACCTATAACTCCAGCACCAGGGGATCTAAAGCTTTTGTCTGGCCTCTGTGGATACCCGTAATCACCATCTAC
Source organism: Rhizomys pruinosus (assembly GCA_009823505.1). Lineage (NCBI taxonomy): Eukaryota > Metazoa > Chordata > Mammalia > Rodentia > Spalacidae > Rhizomys > Rhizomys pruinosus. Next base: position 2,067,177 of record VZQC01003102.1, on the reverse strand, counting down.
ATAACACCCCCTTCCCATACACATAATTAAAAATTTTAAAAATAATGTTTAAAATAAAAAAGGAGTAGGTCTGAAGCTTTGGGAATATTTTGGATAGAGTTGCATTCTTCTAATCCAATGTTTCTTGTCTCCTAGTTAAAATATACTCGCCCTGGGTTGCCTACCTTCAGCCAGGAAGTACTACACAAATGGAAGACAGATATCAAGAAGTATCATCGCATCCAGTGTCCTAACCAGGTAATTCATTATTTCAGTAAATGTCTGAGGGATATGTGGTTATTTTAGTCATTGATTCCTTCATCACAAAGCATTTGAACTGTAGTAGATTTAAGCAGCAGTGATTTCATTTGTTCAGAATTGTGTGGTTCTATAATTCTGTCAGGGATCAGCAAGCTAGCTCTGCTGCTTGCTAGGATCTCTCACAGGGGACACTGAACTGGTACTCAGATGGGATTGGATATCCCTTGCGGCTGCATTCATCCATAGGGCCTCCTGTCTGTAGGATAGCTAGATTACCAGTGACTCATGTCTTATACATGATTCTGAAAACATGAACATAAAAGATGCAAGTCTCTCAGAGACTCACCTCAGAATTTACTAAGCATCACTTTCATGGCATCCTATTAGTCAAAGGCTAATAGTCACAGGGCTAACCAAGACTTAAAGAAAGGGGGAATAGACTCCACTTCTTGATGGTTAGAGTGCCAGACATTTGATAGCCATCTTTAAAATTGGTACCATAGCTAATTGTGCAGTACTTTCAAGAGAAATAAATACCAAATAAAATGGCATCTAAAAATAAAACTCTAGGAGGCTGGAGAGATGGCTTAGTGGTTAGGAGTACTGGCTGCTCTTAAAGACCACCCACATAGCAGCTAACAGCTGTTATACAACATGGGTACACTTACATACATGCAGACAACATACTTGTACATACAAAATAAAAATAATAAATAAAATATTTTTTTTAATATATATTCCAGATTCTGTTAAAGGTAAAAGAAAGTGCCAAGGAAAGGAATGGCTTAAAGTTACTGGAATACCTTGGTCACCTTCTCTACTTTCCTCCTTATTCAGTTTCCTTCCTGCCTTTGTGCCTTTCATGTGTATTCTTTTACTGTTTGGTTTGTGGCACTGTTGATTGGTGTTCTACAGCCAGATGTGGAATTGATTGATGTAAATGATCAGCTTGCTAAGAGAAGGGTCCTGTGTGGCATAATACTCACCTCGTTTCTCTCTTTCAGGGTTGTGAGGCTGTCTACAGTAGTGTATCTGGCCTTAAAGCTCACCTGGGCTCTTGTACATTGGTTTGTAACATTTTCAGTGTAATGCCTTAATATGTCCTCTCTAGTAGTCTGGCATGGACGAGAACTCGGTTTAGGTGAACAGCTAGTCACTAGTTTCCCATTGTTATTTTTCAGAGGCAGCTTTAGGCTTGATATCTCAGAGATTCTTGGTCTCATATTGGGTGGGATGGCAGAATATATCCAAGATACAGAAAAGACCAACAAAGCCGTAAGGGCTATCCATTCAAGGAAATTGATGGAAATATATGAATCTGAATTTGGAATCCCAGCTAGAGATTACTTCCTTCTCCCTGGTCTTCACTGGACCTACCCTGTCTTATTTTGCCATAAGCTTCCTAAAAAGACATTATATTTGGCTTTCTGGATTGATGAAGATCCTCCAAACCCATCTGGACTCTATTGGCCTCTGGGAATGGGAGATGGGACAGGGCATCAGGCTAACAGCCAATCACCTCACTGAATCTTTTCCATGTTGACCCAGGTGTCCTACAACCCACGAGCCATGGGAAATGCTGCCACTTTCCAATCCCATTCAGAAGTATCTCCTCACCCAAAATGAGCACCATGGAAACCTGCAGCTTCAGGAGGGGAGAGTGAAGTCTCAGTTCAAGGCAACAAGGGAGTTGTAGGCATTCCAGCCAGCTCTGTGCAGCAGTGCTTAGGAGATTGTCATCTTGATCCTAGTTTCTGAGTCCTTAAACTAGGTATTATGGATGGTACTCTTCTAATTCTGGATTTCCAAGGCACTGTTTGCCACAGTGGATCTCAATGGGAAGGACTGCACCATGGTGCTTCTGCTGAGCTTGGGAGTTTAATCATTTGGGGGAGGAATCAAGAAAATCCAAAAGTGAAGTTGTAAAGTTGTAAGGAAGCTGGGAAGGTACAAACATGTGGTGTGGAGCATAATGGATGTATGAGGGTCAGGTCTTATTGAAGGTGGGGTGGGTGCTAGAACAGCGGCATCAGGACAGGTGTGGGTTGGTAAGAGTCTATCTCAGCCAGTTTTCCTAAGTATTTGCTGTTGTGGACTGTTTCCCATGATTTCTGATTAAGCAGAATCCCTCCCTTTTTATTTCTAATGATCCTTGCATAAGTCCCTGAATTACCCATAATTCTCTTTTCCTTCTGTTTTTGAAATAGGGAAACTTCGTGGCTGGAAAATACAAGTGTCTTCTATGTCAGAAAGAATTTGTGTCAGAGAGTGGTGTCAAGTATCACATCAACTCTGTCCATGCTGAGGTAAGGTCCCGACTTTGCTCTAGTGTTTTGTAATCCTGTATGTCCCCTCTTTAAAACATGAGGGAAATTTTTGTCCATGGTTTTATGCGCTAGGACAGTCAAAGAAAGTAACTTTGAGGAACTTGCCAGAGTTAAAATGCTCCCTAAAATTAGATGAGTTGTACTTTTTTTTTTCTGTGATAATGCTTAAACTCACTACAGCTGAGCATCTGTGAGCTCCTCTAATTCTGTTAAATGTAATTAAATGAAATAAGTGGAAACGAGTTTTCATTTACATGTTTGATCTTATTTTATACCAATTTCTACTACTACACTTTCTGGTGTTCTAATGTTTTCCAACAGCCTGCTTTTAATACTGCATAAAACAGCCCTGAAGGGCTTATTCTGAATAACATTATTCTTGGCCTGGTAGCAAATACCTGTTATCCTGGCTCTTGAGAGGTAGAGGCAGATTGGTCAGGCATTCAAGGTCATTATTCCTACCTATAATTTTGGGTGTAAATGCTTTCAATATGTATCTCTAAAAGTTAAGACCATTAAAAAAAATATGTACAAACATCATTATGCCTTAAAAGGCTAATAATGATTCTTTATTACCATATATGCAGTCGTTTCAGTTTCTCACAATTGTCTTGATAATTTTCTTTTCACTAATGGCTTATTTAAATGAGGGCCTAAAAATGGTTCATATGCTGCAATTGTGTTTAACCTGGAGTGTTCTTATTGACTAGAAATCTAATGTCGGCCATTCTGTGTAATCAAGTTTGAGCTGGGTGTTGTAGTAACACCAGTCCATGGGAAGCTAAGGGGCATCACAAGTTTGAGTCCAACTTGGGCTGTATAGATCCTTTATCAAAAATGCAAAACGGCATAATGAAACATGGAAGAGCATTGATTTAACTTAGCTTATCCAAAATGTTTGCTTTTAATATGTTACTAACTTAATAATGAGATATTTGTATATGCTTGTAATGTTAGCACTCAGGAAATGGGGGCACAGGGTTCAGGAGTTCAAGGTCATCCTTGGCTGCTGCATTAGTTTGGTTTCCTGTTACTGTGATAAAGCACTCTGATGAAAAGCAACTTGGAGCGGAAAGTGTTTATTGCCTTTAAACTTCCAAGTGACAGTCCATCTTTGAGGGATGTCAAGCAAGAACTCAGGGAGGAACCTAGAGGCAGAAGCTTAAGCAGAGACCATAGAGGATCGCTGCCTACTGGTTTGCTCCTCTGGCGTGTGCTCAGGCTGCTTTCTTTTTTTTTTTTTATTAATTTTTTATTTATTTCTGTATGTGTATGAATGTACTGTCTGCATGCAAGTCTGTGCACCCGTGTCATGCAATGCCGCGGAGTTCAGAAGAGGGTCTCGGATTCCCCTGGAACTGGAGTTCTCCTGGAATTGGAGCTTCAGACAGTTCTCAGCCGCCACGCGGGTGCTGGGGATCGAACCCGGGTCCTCTGTAAGAGCGGTCGGCGCTCTTAACCGCTAGGCCATCTCTCTAGCCCTCAGGCTACTTTCTTACACAACTCAGGCCCACCTGCCCAGGGGTGGCAACACCCACAGTGGGCTGGGCCTTCCCATATCACTCAATAATCAAGAAAATGCCTCACAGACCAATCTAATAGAGGAAACTCCTCAGTTGAGGTCCCTCTTCCTAGGTGTGTCAAGCTGACAGCAAGGCCAACCATGACAGCTACATAGTGAGTTCAAGGCCAGTGTGTAGACTCCATCAGCCCCTGTCTCAAAACAGAAAAAAAAGTAATGAGCTATTTTATGTGTTTTTTAATTGAATTTTTGTGATTTTCGTACAATATAATATGAAGGTATTTAGGTCTCTGTTTTACATTTTGATATCAAGTCTTGGTGTGTTTTCATTGAAGGCCTATCAATCTGGAATAACCATGTTTCAAGAGCTCACTAAGCATGAAGGGACTGTGAAATAATGTTCTTATAATGTTAAAACTATGCTTGCTAAATTAAGCTGTAACCTATGATGATAACGCCATCTTGCTCATGTTTGACTGATCTATATTCTGGCTACTTTACTATTTATTAATTGTTCTATAAATATTCAGCTGTGACTCTAATGAATATGAGTATAAAAGCAGAGTTCTCTGTACCCTTATCATTCGTGTGTGGATGAAGAAATAAAAAACTAGTCGCACAAGTCCTTGGTCCTTTTGAAGCTTCCTTTTCTGCGTTCCCTGGAGCATTCAGTTCCTTCATCACATACATTATGTTCATTTGGGATTTTGTGTCCTCTGGTAGTGTTCTTCTATCCTAGCTGTTTTGATCCCCAAAATTGGATTACTTGGTTAGATTCAAACTCTACTCCCAGTAGAATACTTCATAATTAGATTTCATTTCTCCTATTCAATAAGTTTTAAAAGTTTTATTTTAGACAGGGATTCATTATGTAGTCTTGGCTAACCTGGACCTCACTGTGTAGACCAGGCTGGCCTCAAACTCACAGAGATCCACCGGCATCTGCCTCCTAAGTACTGGGATTAAAGAGGTGAACCACCACCCCCAGCTCCCATACTTTTTTTTTTTTTTTTTTTTTTAATGGTATTTTTGAGACAGGGTCTCCCTTTAGTCCCAGCTGGCCTGGAACTCGCTCTGTAGAACAGACTGGCCTTGAACTTGCAGAGATCCACCTGCCTCTGCCTCCCAAGTGCTATTATTAAAGACATGCGCCACCAGGCCTGGCTATCCCATACATTTTTTAAAATGAAATTTAAAGAGAGAGTAATTTGCCTAGAGAAAGGTAGCTAGGGGAAAAAAAAAAAGAGTTGTGCTCAAGAGGTCTGGTTGGAGAATTCATACTTGTAGATACTATGCTGTCATGAAATAAAAACTCCGATTTAGTGCTTGCCATTTCATGGTACTGATACAGAGGGAGGTGACAGGTGACATGGTAGAGAGGAAACAGACTTTATAGATCACAGCTTTTTGTTGTTGTTTGGGTTTTGGATTTTTGAGATAAGGTCTCACAGCTCATGTTGTCCTCAGTCCTGCTATAACCAAAAATGACCTTGAACTCTTATTTTTGTTTTTTGGGGGTTTTTTGTTTTTGTTTTTGTTTTGTACGTGAATGAATGTACTGTCTGCATGCAAGTTTGTGCACACGTGTCATGCAATGCCTCGGAAGTCAGAAGAGGGTCTTGGATTCCCCTGGAACTGGAATTCTCCTGGAATTGGAGTTACAGATGGTTCTTAGCCGCCTTGTGGGTGCTGGGATTCAAACCCGGCTCCTCTGCAAGAGAGCAGTCGGTGCTCTTAACCGCTAGGCTATCTCTCCAGCCCCTGTTTTTTTTGTTTTGTTTTGTTTTTTGTTTTTTTGAGACAGGGTCTCCCTAGAGCCCCAGCTGGCCTGGAACTCACTCTGTAGACCAGGCTAGCCTTGAACTCACAGAGATCTGTCTGTTTTTGCCTCCTGAGTGCTGGGATTAAAGGTGTATGCCTCCACGCTCAGCTTAAAAAAAAAAAAAACAGTTCTTAGCTGCCATGTGGGTGGTGAGAATTGAACCTGAGTCCTCTGTAAGAGCAGTCAGTGCTCTTAACCACTGAGCCATCTCTCCAGCCCATGACCTTGAACTCTTAATCCTCCCACCCCTACCCAGTGCTGGGATTTCAAGTGTATACCTCATACAAGCATTCACATAGATCACATCTTAAATTACACAGAATAGAAGCTGGGCTTCACCGCACACACCTTTAATCCCAGCACTCGGAAGGCAGAGGCAAGTGGACCTCTGAGTTCAAGGCCAGCCTGATCTATGTAGTGAGTTCCAAGCCATCTGGAAATAGAGTTCAAGGTGCAGTACCATATGCTTCCCTAATTCCTGTGCTATGCCCTAAAATGCCATCTCTTCTATTCTTCCTGTAACCCCTTCTTTCTGTCCTTTACTGTGTTTATGTTTTGCCACTACAGGATTGGTTTGTTGTAAACCCAACAACCACCAAAAGTTTTGAAAAGCTGATGAAGATCAAGCAGCGGCAGCAAGAAGAGGAGAAGCGGCGACAGCAGCACAGGAGTCGACGGTCTCTAAGAAGGCAACAGCACCCTAGCGTGGAGCCTGCTGAGACCCAGCCAAGTCTTAGGGCAGGGAAGGATCAGAGGGGCAATGAGGAGGAACTGGTGGTGTCAGCCTTCTGTAAGGAATCAGAGCAGGAGCCAGTGCCAGCACAGTCCCAGAAAGTAAAGCCGGCCAAGACCACTCACAAACGAGGAAGGAAATAGGCAGCCATTGAACGAGCTCCTAGGAGAGCGGATGTGACGCTGTTGTCACAGGGACGTGTGCGGGGGAGGCCCGGGCCAGGGGGCTGGGAAAAGATACTTTCAGCTGTTGGTAGCAACTCTTCTGATACATTCTAGGTCTTCCTGACTAATTCTCTTTCATCCCTCCTCCTCTTTTGGTAAGTTCTCATTTCTTTTTTTTTCTTTTTTTTTCTTTTTTTTTTTCTCATTTCTTACTGGAGCCCTCTTGCTCTCTTTTCTATTGCCCAAAGAGCTCCCATGAAAAACCAACTGTAGGCTCCTCCTGGCCCTGTACAAAACCAAGAAACTTTGTTTGGACTTTCCAATATGGGTTACAAACTTCCTTGGACTCCCCATTGATTTAGTGGCTACTCTATCATCTACCTTTAAAAAACAAAACACAATTCCAAGCGAATTTTTTTTCAAAGCCAATTTTTTACTGAAGCTCTGTGCATTTCCAAGCAAATTTTTTTAAAGTCATGACAAGTTTTATCATTCTGTATCTGTGACATAAAATGACTAGAAACTAGAATTGTCACTTCTGTTATAGGGTGACCCTGAACCCGGGGAAGAAAAACTTTATGGAGGCTGTTTATCCACAATTCAGTTTTACAACTGAGAGGAAGAAAATAATTTAGCATGAAAAAGCTAGAACCTCTCTACCCTTCTAGGAAATGCCTGGTTTATACCAAGGTGCAGGGACTAATTAGACCCACAGGTATGAAAAAAGAGCCTTAGGAGTCATGTGTCCCAATCACTAAAGTGAAAAGGAAAGAAAAAAAAAAAAAAAAGCAGCAATAAACACTACCCTAGCTTTCCTGGGTCCCGGGGCTTCCTGATTACCAGGATCAGTGCTCTCCTGAAGCTTGGTTTTGCCTCTTGGTTTTAAGGATTGAGAAGTGACTCGTTTTCCCTGATACGTTGACATGGCCTCCTAGTGCTCCTAGAAATGCCACTGAGGCTGAGCCAAGGTGTGCACTCTCTCTCCGCTGGACTTACCTCACTTGTTAGGCTCCACCCAGTTAAGTCCTCATCTGTGGCATTGGCTCACTTCTGTCTTGGAATGTTCTGAGAATATTGTCCTTCTATCCCATTTTATATATGGAGTTCTATCTGCTTTATATTGTGAAATTTTGACACCAGATGTAGATACTTCTGTGGAGCTGGAAAGAAGATTCTTCCTCTGTACCTCATGCCTATCTGGTGATGTTCAATGGGCCCTTTCCCTGTGAGGGTGGCTATCTTTGGAGAATCTTTGGAGAATTGGTTAGAGCAGCCTTGTTGTCGTGGTTCTGGTTTCTCCTCCCCTTTTGTGTAAATATTGTTCTTCGGTATTCCTGTTGTGTGGCATTTGCCACTTAAAAAAATTAACCTTGAGATGGACATTACTACCATTTCAAATTCTGAAAGGCTGTTTGCCACCCTTGAAGTCTCTGTTCTCCTCTAAATAGCTTTATTATGTGTGCTTTTAAATAATGGGGCATTGGAACTTGAATTGGATACTGCCAGAATGGGTTGTTTTGAAACAAGTGAAGGAAATGATGTATTTGTGCTAATTTTTTTTTTTTTTCATTCCTGTTTGTGCCCTTAAAGCCCTTGTAGTAGATAAGGGTTGTCAGGGAGGAGAAATGGAGCTGTGTTAAGTTCTGGTGATGAAGACTTGGAGAATGTTTGGCAATGACAGAAATAAAATGACTCTCCCTTAGAATGAGGTTTCCAGTTTCTTTGATGCTACATTACTGTCTGACTCTTGGTGATGATATTTGGGGCTCAGAACATGGCTGAGGAGTGGGATGAGTTTGAAGGAATTCCCAAATGCATTTGTCTCACTTGTTCTTTTGCTTCTGAAACCTATGTTAAAATGATTTGCAAAAAGGAACTGGCCCAGCACAGTTGGCCTGTTCCTTACAGGCAACTTGAAGCCTTTCTTTTTTCTTCCCAAGGCCAGAAATCAACAAGACTTCATATAGAAGGATAAAAATCACACTATTAGATCATGAGAATATACAAAGTAAGGTGGCAGTATTTGGTACATGTAAGTTGTTCAGCCATGTGAACTTTCATGTATGGCGTGGAATGTAAATTGGTGCAATCACTTTGAAAATGATTTGGCACAATCTGGTAAAGTTGAACGTGTACCCAAAGAATGAGCAGATTCAACCCTAGGTATGTGTAGAGAAACTCCTCTTGACAGTCTGGATAGAGGGATGCACAGGAATGACAGTTGAGTGTAGTTACAGTACAGGGATGCTGGAAATGGTCACCAGGAACTACTACCTGTCCACCAAAATCTGTTCTTATCATCCAGAATTATAGGCTTGTAGGACAAGTGGCTAGGCTCCATATCTTCTCCCACTTCCCACCCTCCATGCTAACTTCTCTCCCTTGGAATCTGTGTAGAAGTGATGTGTGTGCTTTGAAGACTGTGATTGTAAGCTAGGGATATAGCTCCATGATAGAGGGTGACTAGCATGCACAAGGCCCTGTGTGTGACCCCAGCATTGGGGATATGTTCTCATTTAGATTGAAACCCACCCCCCACTCCCCCACCCCACCCCACTTCCTGGGTGCCATGATGTGAGCTTTTCTGATCTGCCATACACTCCGTGTCATGATAGACTGACATCTCTAAAACTGTGACTAAATAAATTCCTCTTTTAAAAGAAAAGTAAGACAGTGTGCTGTGCACTTTTTTCCACTTTCCCCAACCAGGTGCATTTGTTGATGGTGCCTGTCGGATAGGAATGCACAAAATAGAAGATGGTGGACTCTGAGTCAGCCCATGAAGGAAGGCCACTTGCCAAGCAGGAACTTCTGAGATCATTATGGGAGTTAAAACTAAGTTTCTGGGGCTGGAGAGATGGCCTAGCGGTTAAGAGCGCCGACTGCTCTTGCAGAGGACCTGGGATTCCCAGCACGCACATGGTGGCTACAACCATCCATAACTCCAGTTCCAGGGGATCCAACACCCTCTTTTGAACTCTGAGGGCACTGCACAGCATGTGTGTATTTACATACATGAGGGTAATACATTCATATATACATAAAATTTTTAAAAACTTTTTTGTAAAAAACTAAGTTTTTAAGACCAGGCATGGTGGCATATGCCTTTAATCCCATAAAACAGATCTCTAAGTTCAACATAGCCAGTTCCAGGCCAGCCAGGGCTATACAGTGAGACTGTCTCAAAAAGAACAAGGGCTAGAGCAATGGCTTAGCGGTTAAGAGCACTAGCTACTGTTGTGTAGGACCTAGGTTTGGTTCCCAGCACCCACATAGCAGCTAACCACCATTCATAACTCCAGGGGATCTGGTGCCCTCTACTGACCTGCGTGTTGTGGCACTGTATGACATGGGTATACTTACATACGTGCATACAATATACATATGAAATAATGAGAAGGAAAAAAGACCCAAACTAAGTTTCTATTATTTGAGATATTATACTTCTTTTCTACTATTTTTCCCACTCTACTATATTATCTTGTCCATCCAGAAGAATGGATGGCAGTCATACTGTGGGATACTGTGCTGTATAGCTTTAGTTCAATGACACACACCTGGGTTGACAGAGCCTCAGTTGGGGAATTTCCTCCATTGGACTGGCCTGTGGCCATGTCTGTGGCATATTGTCTTGATTGTTGAGTGATGTGGGAGAGCCCAGGCCACATATGTAAGAAAGGCTGGACTCCGGGTGTGGTGGCGCACGCCTTTAATCCTAGCACTTGGGAGGCAGAGGCAGGCGGATCTTTGTGAGTTCAAGGCCAGCCTGGTCTATAGAGTGAGTTCCAGGACAGCTGGGGCTACAGGGAGATCCTGTCTCAAAAAGACCAAAAAAAAAAAAAAAAGGCTGGCCATGGGCCAGGAGAGCAAGCCAGTAAGCAGCATCCACCATGTTCTGTGCTTCAGCTCCTGGTTCCAGGTTCCTGCCCTGAGTTCCTACCTTGGGCTCCCTCACTGATAAACTGTCCCCTGGGAGATAGATGTGAGCCAGATAAACCCTTTCCTCCCAAAGTTGGTTTCAGTCAGAGTGTTTTGTCTCAGCAATGGAGAAGCAAACTAAAACATATTATACAAGCTGTTATTTTGTTTTCGTTTGTTTTTGTTTTTGAGACAAGGTCTCCCTATAGCCCCAGCTGGCCTGGAGTTCACTCTCTAGACCAGGCTGTCCTTGAACTCACAGAGATCCACCTGCCTCTGTCTCTGCTGGGATTAAAGATGTGTGCTAACACGCCTGACTTAAAGACGGTTCTTAGCCACCATGTGGGTGCTGGGAATCGGACCTGGGTCCTCTGCAAGAGCAGTCGGTGCTTTTAACTGCTGAGCCATCTCTCCGGCCCATTAAGTTGTTATTGTAAAGAAATCCTAAAAATCTGTCTGATATACTAGTTTCAGAATATATCAAGGACACTATTGATAGATGGTTTTAAAGCAAGCAAAATCGATACTCCACAGTGGACACTTAAGGAACCGTGAAAAGCTGTACAGGAATGATAAAAGTGTAGAATAGTGCTTCCAGGATCCAGACAGACTTGAGTTTTGTAATTCCTCACTAATGTGGATAGTGAATTGTACCTTTTCTTGTTTGTTTTGGCCTTTTGAAACAGGGTCCCCCCTATAGCCCTAGCTAGCCTGGAACTTGCTTTGTAGACCAGGCTGGCATTGAACTCAGAGATCTGCCTGCCTCTGCCTCCTGAGAGCTGGGATTAAAGGTATGTGCCACTACGCCTGGCTTTGTACCATTTTTATTACTGTATTTATGAAATACTTTTATTATTTTTTTTTTATGTGTACGAGTGTACTGTGTGCATTTAGTTTGGTGCATCCATGTTGTGCAATGACGCAGAGGTCAGAAGAGGGCATCATATTCCCCTGGAACTGGAGTTAAAGATGGTTCTTAGCTGCCATGTGGGTGCTGGGAATCGAACCCCGGTCCTCTGCAAGAGCAGTCAGTGCTCTTAACTGCTAAGCCATCTCTCCAGCCCCTTGTTTGTTTGTTTGTTTGTTTGTTTGTTTTTTGAGACAAGGCTAGCTCTGGCTGGCTTGGAATTTGGTATGTAGACCAGGCTGGTCTCAAATACACAGATATCTACCTGCCTCTACCTCCTGAATACTGGGATTAAAGGTGTGTGCTACCATGCCCAGCTGAAATACTTTTTCAAAAGTTTACACAAGGTCCAGTGCGATGGCTCAGCAGAAAAAGGTGCTTTGCCACCAAACCTGATGACCTGAGTTCAATCCCCAGAAACCACATGGAAGGACAGAACCAACTCACAAAAGCTGTCCTCAGACCTCCACACATGTGCATGCACACACAATAAATGAATGTAAAATACACAATAATATATCTCTCACCTTTTAAATTTTATTTTTATTTTTTGTGTATTAGTCTTCTGCCTTTTTATATATAATAAATAGACAGTTGTTAGTTGCCATGTGGGTGCTGGGACCCAAACCCAGGTGCTCTACAAGTGCAGCCAGTGCTTTTAACTAGTGAATCATCTTCCCAACCACCCTCACCTCCTTATTAAAAGCAACACTTTAGATTGTTTTCATGGGTATTGAGGATCATGAATGCTAGACGAACTCTCGAACACTGAGCTGCATCCCCAGTTAGACATGCCTTTGCTTCCCCTTACCTTCTAGTCCTTCAAGCATCGAAGTGCAGTGCAGCAGGAGTGATCTCTCTTTACCCCCATGGCGCCTCTTTATGTCTCACTACCTTCCTCCACTCTATAATCATTGATGATTTCCCAACTATACTTTGGCTATATGCACACTATTGTGCTTTCTTTGTTTTAATTTTGTTTTGTTTTGTTGAGACAGGGTCTCCTTGTAGTACACCAGGCTGGCTTTGAATTCACAGAGGTCCTCCTGCCTCTACCTCCTGAGTGTTGGGATAAAAGGTGTGCACCACCACGCCCAGCATGTTTTTTGTTCTTTCAGTTTACCAACCTTACTCCTAGAGCCTTTGGGTTCAGTACTGCCTCTCCCTGAAGTGATTGCTTCCCTGGTAGTTTGCACTGTACGCTTTATTTTTCAGGGCTAGCCTAATGTTTCTCTCATTCTCTGTAGTACCACCATATTTAATTTCCTTCATGAATTCACATATTCTTTTTTCTTTTTTTGGTCTTTTTTGAGACAGGGTCTCCCTATAGCCCCAGCTGTCCTGGAACTCGCTCTGTAAACCAGGCTGGCCTTGAACTCACAAAGATCCACCTGCCTCTGTCTCCCAAGTGCTAGAATTAAAAGCGCGTACCACCACACCTGGCTGTATTAACATATTCTTTTTTTAATTAATTAATTACTTATTTATTCATTTATTTATGTGTATGAATGTACTGTCTGCATGTAGGTCTGTGCACCCGTGTTGTGCAATGCCTCAGAGGTCAGAAGAGGGTGTCGGATTCCCCTGGAACTGGAGTTCTCCTGGAATTGGAGTCACAGATGGTTCTCAGCCACCATGTGGGTGCTGGGGATGGAACCCGGGTCCTCTGCAAGAGCAGTCTGCCCTCTTAACCACTAGGCCATCTCTCCAGCCCCTTATTAACATTTTTTTTTTGTCTTTTTGAGACAGGGTCTCCCTGTAGCCCCAGCTGTCCTGGAACTCACTCTGTAGACCAGGCTCACCTTGAACTCACAAAGATCCACGTGCCTCTGCCTCCNGTTGGAGTTACAGACGGTTCTCAGCCGCCATGTGGGTGCTGGGGATTGAACCCGGGTCCTCTGCAAGAGCGGTCAGCGCTCTTAACCGCTAGGCCATCTCTCCAGTCCCCATTTTTTTTTTAAAGGATCAATTACAGACTTGGAGCCACCGTGTCTGTGGCTGGGTCCAGATGCACTCGGTTTTATTCTTTATAAATCTTCTGAGTTCACCTTCAGCTCTTACTCATGCTAATTGATCCTTTTTCTTTATTTATTTTTGTATGTGTATGAATGTACTGTGTGCATGTAGGTTTGTGCACCTGTGTCATGCAATGCCACAGAGGTCAGAAGAGGATGTTGGATTCCCCTGGAACTGGAATTAAAGACGGTTCTCAGCTGCCCTGTGGGTGCTGTGGATCGAGCCTGGGTCCTCTGCAAGAGCAGTCGGCACTCTTAACTGCTAGGCCATCTCTCCAGCCCCAGACTTTATTTATTTATTTATTTGTTTGTTTATTTATTTATTTATTTTTTTTGTCTTTTCGAGACAGGGTCTCCCTGTAGCCCCAGCTGTCCTGGAACTCACTCTGTAGACCAGGCTCACCTTGAACTCACAAAGATCCACGTGCCTCTGCCTCCCAAGTGCCAGGATTAAAGGCGTGCACCACCACACCCAGCTAACATATTTTAGCACTTAGTACAGAATAAACCTCGAACACCGATTAGAATGTGAATCATTGTCTAGGATTATGATCCCATGTTTTGTATTGCACCCCTATAAAAAATATAATCAGGGGTTGAAGAAATGGCTCAGTGGTTAAGAGCACTGGCTGCTTTTGCAGAGGACCCAGGTTTGAATCCCAGCATCCACACGTTGGCTAACGACATCAGTAAGTCCAGTTCCAGGAGATCCGACACCCTCTTCTGACTTCCACAGGCATTGCATGGCATGGGTACACTTACATACATGCAGGCAATACACTCAGACACATAAAATAAATAGAATTTAAAATAATCAACATGTGTATTCCAGAAATTATTAGTAATGAAAAACTTCCAGAACATTTATTAGTATCCAGGCCTATCACTCCAGCTCCTTTTTTGGTGTTTTGGTGTTTTGGTGTTTTGGTGTTTTGAGACAGAGTCTTGCTATGTCAATCTGTGCCACAGAGAAAGCCACTGCCAGCAGCCAGAGTCCAGGTCATGGGGTAAACAATGGCAGAAATTGTTGTGGGTTTTTTAAGTTTTGGGGGTTTTTTATTCTGTTTTTGTTTTTGTTTTTTTTTGAGACAGGGTCTCCCTGTAGCTCCAGCTGTCCTGGCACTGGCTATGTAGACCAGGCTGGCCTTGAACTCACAGAGATCCCCCTGCCTCTGCCTGCTCAGTGGTGGAATTAATGGTGTTTGGCACCATGCCTGGTTATGACATGATTTTTTATTATTTATTTATTTATTTGTTTGTTTTTGAGACAGGGTCTCCCTGTAGGCCCAGCTGGCCTGGAACTCACTATGTAGACCAGGCTGGCCTTGAACTCACAGAAATCCACCTGCCTCTGCCTGGGCTTAAAGGAGTGGGCCACCACACCCAACCCAGACATGATTTTTTAATTTATTTTTTATTTTTTTATGTGTATGAGTGTACTGTCTGCATGATTTTTTAATTTATTTTTATTTTTTATGTGTATGAGTGTACTGTCTGCATGATTTTTTAATTTATTTTTATTTTTTATGTGTATGAGTGTACTGTCTGCATGTGGGTTGGTGCACCTGTATCGTGCAGTGCTGCAGTTGTCAGAAGAGGGTGTCAGATTCCCCTGGAATTGGAGTTAAAGATAGTTCTTAGCCGCCATCTGGGTGTTGGGAATTGAACCCGGGTCCTCTGCAAGAGCTGTAGGTGCTCTTTTTATTTATTTATTTTTTATTTATTTTTTGGTCTTTTCGAGACGGGGTCTCCCTGTAGCCCCAGCTGTCCTGGAATTCGCTCTGTAGACCAGGCTGACCTTGAACTCACAAAGATCCGCCTGCCTCTGCCTCCCAAGTGCTAGGATTAAAGGCATGCGCCACCACGCCCAGCAGTTTTTTTTAATAATAAGTAATAAGTAATGAATACAAGCATCCTTCATGTAAAACCAATTTGCAAGCAGCTCAGTCCAAACTTATACAGCCCAAGATCCCCATTGTCCAGCTGGAGGGGCTTGTATGTACAAGCATGTTGATCAAATAAGAGTCCAGTCTATATTGCTGTAGTTTCACAATTCACCCCAATCGCAGCCCTTACATTGTACCACACCCCCTCTTCTGCAGATTGTTCCCTAGGCTTTAGAAAAGGCGCACAAGTGGGCGAGAAGCAAAAACAGTCTACTTTCTCTGGAGATGTCGTTTTGGACTCTGATCAGTTCAGGCTGTTTCCTTTCATGGGTTGGCAGTTTATCCAGGAATAACCTATTAATCCTACTAATGAAGCACAAACAATTAGATATACAGGCTTTTTTTTTTTTTTTTTTTTTGTATGAATGTACTGTCTGCATGTAGGTTTGTGCGCCCGTGTCGTGCAATGCGTGGACGGTGTCGCGGAGGTCAGAAGAGGGTGTCGGATTCCCCTGGAACTGGAGTTCTCCTGGAGTTGGAGTTACAGACGGTTCTCAGCCGCCATGTGGGTGCTGGGGATTGAACCCGGGTCCTCTGCAAGAGCGGTCAGCGCTCTTAACCGCTAGGCCATCTCTCCAGTCCCCATTTTTTTTTTAAAGGATCAATTACAGACTTGGAGCCACCGTGTCTGTGGCTGGGTCCAGATGCACTCGGTTTTATTCTTTATAAATCTTCTGAGTTCACCTTCAGCTCTTACTCATGCTAATTGATCCTTTTTCTTTATTTATTTTTGTATGTGTATGAATGTACTGTGTGCATGTAGGTTTGTGCACCTGTGTCATGCAATGCCACAGAGGTCAGAAGAGGATGTTGGATTCCCCTGGAACTGGAATTAAAGACGGTTCTCAGCTGCCCTGTGGGTGCTGTGGATCGAGCCTGGGTCCTCTGCAAGAGCAGTCGGCACTCTTAACTGCTAGGCCATCTCTCCAGCCCCAGACTTTATTTATTTATTTATTTGTTTGTTTATTTATTTATTTATTTTTTTTGTCTTTTCGAGACAGGGTCTCCCTGTAGCCCCAGCTGTCCTGGAACTCGCTCTGTAGACCAGGCTGGCCTTGAACTCACACAGCCGGTGGGTGCTGGGGATTGAACCTGGGTCCTCTGCAAGAGCGGTCGGCTCTCTTAACCTCTAGGCCATCTCTCCAGCCCAAGACTTGATTTTTTTAAAAAACATATTCTGACTGTAAGTTTTGTATTTGCTTGTGTTTAACACAGCTAAGATAAACCAGCATCTACTAATGATTTACATTCCTAGCCCCTGTGATGTTGTGATCTATGTGTAAAGTGATTATCACAACCATGCTAAGCTAATAACTGTCAATAGTTATCATGAAAATGAAATAATAGTGTCAATTATAAGATGTCTATGTGAAGGCCAGGGCATGAAGCAACCCCTTCCCAGCAAACGATGAGGCAGAGGCAGCAGATTTCTTTGAGTTCAAGGGGCCAGCTGGTCGAGCATATGAGTCCAGACAAGCTGGGGCTGCATGGGGGGGGGGGAGGGGGGAGCCCTGTCTCCCTGTCG
>VZQC01003102.1:2030180-2040972 GCA_009823505.1 Rhizomys pruinosus | reverse complement strand
TGATACCTGAGGCCCACAGACATGCATGCACACACACACACACACACACACACACACATAAATGATACCTGAGGCCCACAGACATGCATGCACACACACACACAAATAATTGATACCTGAGGCCCACAGACATGCACACACACACACACACACACATAATTGATACCTGAGGCCCACAGACATGCATGCACACACACACACACACACACACACACAAATAAATGATACCTGAGGCCCACAGACATGCATGCACACACACACACACACACACACACACAAATAAATGATACCTGAGGCCCACAGACATGCATGCACACACACACACACACACACACACACATACACACACACACAAATAAATGATGAAAGAGCTTGAGAATATTATTCCTAGTCCCCAGCACCCAGTCTGTTTCCTTGGTAGCTGCTACTTAATTTATTAAGCAAGAATGGTTTTCATACCCAGGCTCTGCCATTTCTAAATGCTGCCAAGTCACAAGTCAGTCACAGAGTCTGAATCCATTCTCTTTCTTCTTTTTAAAATTAAGACAGTAGGGGCTAGACAGATGGCTCAGCACTTAAAAAGCACAGGCTGCTCTTACAGAGGACCCAGGTTCAGTTCTCAGTACCCACATGACAGCTTAAAAACCATCCAGCTGGGCGTGGTGGCGCATGCCCTTAATCCCAGCACCTGGGAGGCAGAGGCAGGCAGATCTCTGTGATTTCAAGGTCAGCCTGGTCTACAGAGCAAGCTCCAGGCCAGCCGGGACTAAAGGGAGACCCTGCCTCAAAAAAAAATCCATAATTCTAGTTCCAAGGGGATCTGACAGTCTCTTTTGGGTTCTGAATTCATTGCACATGTGTGATGCACTTACATACATGTAGACAAAACACTTAAACACATAAAAATAAATACCCCCCCAAACCCTTAAAAACTAAAATAAAAATAGCAACTTGGGACATTATGGTGAACATATTGTAATGTAGGCTATATATTAGTCATCTTTCTGCTTAGATGTATTTCTTATGCTTTGCGTAGTATCTGGAACACAATGGAAACTCAAAGATCTTTTGTATGGATAAAGGACAGTGTTCTGGGTTAGTCTTCAACTATAATTTCCTAAATTGCTCCTAAAAGCTGAAAACAACACTCATTCCTTCTTCCTCCAGGTTTGCTCAGAAGCCAGGAAGTCCCCCTCTACCATCACTGTATCTCACTGTTCTAACTGAATGGTTCAAGCCAGAGAAGCTAACAAAATTGGAAAACAAGATCAAAAGGAGGACACTGGAGGTGCTGGGGAAGCCAAACCTAGCCGTACAAGAAGCTCAAATCCGAAGGGAGAAGCTGCCTCAGGACAGCAGGCAACTACAGTGGGAAAAGTCATATACTAAGGTGGAAAACAACTACTTTTTGGGATACCTGAGGGGAAAAAATGACCAATATAAAAGGAAACATGAGGACCTGTGGAATCAGTATTTCCAAGAATGTGGGGAGATCCAATGAAGAAAACAAGAATTGTTGTTCACATATGCCCAGCAAACCACAGACCTTCAAGCACGGCTCTTGCAGGGAAAAAAGACTCAGTGCCATTTAAAGAAACAGTTGCAGACAATGAGGCACATTTCCCACATAAAGGAGAGGCAGGACAAGAAAATACAGACATTGCAGAAGGAGAAAGAGAGCATCAAAGCTGAGACAGCTGCTAAGAACCTTGAGGGACACTTGGAGTTCTTGGAGGAAAAAAATCACTCCTAGAAAAACAACTTCGTGAACTAGACTGGTGGAACCTGAGAGAATGCAACAAAGAGCTTGGAATAACATCCAGACCTTGGTGCTGACAGCCAAGGAAGAGAATTCCAAGTTTTGCCATAGTGTCAGTAAAGAGAACCAGAAGCTATGGAAGAAATTAGAGCAGTTAATTTGGGAAAACCAGCAGCTAGAGACCAGAAAGAGCCAGTTAGAAAAGTGGAAAGAGCAGCCGAAGGAGGCACAGTGGTGTCAAGAAGCCTTAGTCAAGGGGAGAAGACAATTTAAGGCAGAGAATGAGGACAACTATAACAGTAATGAGTGAAGAATAGGATGTCCGCAAAGAGCACTGAGTCATGACTTTAGGCTCCAGATCAAGAATAAATCCAGTTATTTCCTTTTTTTTAATTTTTATTTATTTATTTTTGTTTTTTTCAAGTTATTTCTGTATTAACCAAAGAAATCAGAGCTAGAGCAAGTAGACCTGGTACAGTGTAGGCCATTGGGAAAGCTGCTGGATTGGCAGTGATGGTAGAAATGATCTAACTTGGGAAATTGCTTGAAAGTTCTTCACAATGATTACATGTTCCCATAGAGGGCCACTGGATAATGTGGGATCATCCCCCTACACTAGGATTCACAGTCCAATAAATCACTGTTCACAAATGCTAAGAATACAACTACCCCTAATGAGCATACTAATTTATGCAGGAAATTAAACATGGGGATATTACAGAAAATGAATGAAGTTAGTTTAGATTTGTATAGTAAAGGCTCTGGCCAGACTGGCAAAGGAAACATCCCAGGCAGAAGCAAGAACTTAATCCAAAGTCTCTAAAATCAGTGTAAGTTCTGTAATTTCAAAGTATTGCTGGTAATGGTCCAGCAAGATACCTCAGAGGGTAAGGGTATTTGAAGCCAAGACTAATCTGAGTTTGATCCATAGAACCCATGTGGTAGAAGGAGAGAACCGACTGCAAGTTGTCCTCTGATCTCCACACATGCACTGCAGCACACATACATATGTGCATGTACACAATAAGTGTGAAATAATTTTTTAAAAAAGTATAGCTGGTGAATGATCAGAGAATATAGGTAGAAAAGCTGGTGGGAGACAGAAAGACAGAAGCCACAGAGACAAATGGAAATGATGCTCCAGCGTCTGAATGCTCCAAGATAGAAGAAATTACTAGAGAGTGAGAGAACTCAAAAGGCCTGATGTACCATTAAGAAAATATCTTTTAAGGAGATGGAGCTGGATATGAGGGTGCATGTCTTTAATCCCAGCATTTGGGAGGCAAAGGTAGAGGCAGGGGGGTCTTTGTGAGATGGAGCCCAGCCTAGTCTACATAGCTCCAGACTAGGATCTAATACAAACAAACAAACAAAAAAAACCCCAAACAACAATAACAACAATAACAACAGGAGGTGGAGCTGGGTGTGGTGGTGCAGGCCTTTGGAAGCAGAGGCAGGTGAATCTCTGTGTGTCTGAGGTCTACATAGAGAGTTCCAGGCCACCCAGGGTTACACAGTGAGACTGTCCCTCAAAAACTAATAATTAAAAAGGAGATGGAAGGGTGTGGTGGTTTGGATGAATGTCCCCCATAGGCTCTAGGTATTCAGACGTTTGTCTCCAGTTGGTGGCGCTGTTTTTGGAGGTCTTGGGGTGTGTGGCCATGCTGCAGGAAGTGTGTCACTGGGGGCAGGCTTAGTGAGCTTAACAAGCCTCGTGGTCTGCAGTTGCTTCCTCTCTGTTTCCTGTACTCTTTGCGAGATGTGACCCTCAGTTTGCTGCTCCAGATCCAGCCGCCACGCCTCCCTCCACAATGGACTCTAATTCCCTGGAACCGTCAATCGTAAGCTCAAATAAACTCTTCCTTTTATAAGTTCCTTGGTCATGGTGCTTTATCACAGCAACAGAAAACTGACTAATACAAAGGGCATATATAATTCTTCCTGTTGTGAACTTATTTTTCCTTGACAGGGTCTTGATTGCTCAGGCTGGCCTTGAACTCGTGGTAATGCACTTCCTAAGTCTTCTGACTGCTACTATTTCAGGGATAAGCCACACACACACACACACACACACACACAAACACAAAGCCAACATTAAAAGAATTTTTTTCCCCCAGAAGTATAGAAAGCTACAACACACTCTTCTTGTTCAGAAATAAAGTACAATCTAGGCCTGGTGCACAGTCTGATGATCTCAGCTATTTGGAAAGCTGAGGCAAGAGAATTAATTGTAAATTCAAGGCCAACCTGGGTAACATAAGATTCAGTCTCAATTCAAGGAAAGCCTGGTCTACAGAGTGAGTTCCAGGATAGCCAGAGCTCCAGGGAGACCCTGTTTCAAAAAGACAAAAAAAAAAAAAAAAAAAAAAAAAAAAAAAAAAAAAAGGATTCAGTCTCAAAAAAAAAAGTTGAAAGGGATATAATTCAGCGGGTGAATTATTCCCTAGTAAGTGAAGCCCCTAGGTTCAATCCTCAGTACTGAAAAATAAATATGAAAGATCATGTTTATTTGAAATTCTTCTGGATGCTACCCCTACATTGGGTGTTGTGTTGTTCCTGTCCACCATAGGATGGAGATATAGAAACATTATATGAATGTTAAAACATTATATAATGCTACAATTGACATGTTCTATAAGTTGCTTTTCCTAAATAGTATTTTTGAGATTTATTCATAATTGTTAAGCCTTCAGGGCTGGAGAGATAGCCTGGCGGTTAAGAGCACCGACTGCTCTTGCAGAGGACCTGGGTTTGATCCCCAGCACCCACATGGAGGCTAAGAACCATCTGTAACTCTAATTCCAGGAGAACTCCAGTTCCAGGGGAATCCGAGACCCTCTTCTGACTTCCGCGGCATTGCACGACACGGGTGCACAGACCTGCATGTAGACAGTACATTCATACACATACAAAAATAAATAAAATTAAAAAAAAGAAAAGCCTTCAATAAATTTGTAGGTTATATAATCCAATGTGTGAATATGTCATTATTTATTCCTTCTGGACAGACAAGACTGTGTACTAGAGTTGGTTAAAAAAAAACAACAGGGGGCTGGAGAGATGGCCTAACCATTAAGAGCACCGACTGCTCTTACAGAGGACCTGGGTTCGATCCCCAGCACCCACATGGCAGCTGAAAACCGTCTTTAACTCCAGTTCCAGAAGAATCTGACGCCCTCTTCTGACCTCTGAGGCATTGCACAAACCTGCATGCAGACAGTACACTCATACACATACGAAAATAAATAAATAATTTAAAAAAACAACAGTCGGGCGTGGTGGTGCACGCCTTTAATCCTAGCACTTGGGAGGCAGAGGCAGGCGGATCTTTGTGAGTTCAAGGCCAGCCTGGTCTACAGAGTGAGTTCCAGGACAGCTGGGGCTACAGGGAGGAAACCCTGTCTTGAAAAGACAAAAAAAAAAAAAATTGGGGGGGTTCATTTCAGGACAGGGTCTCCCTGTAGCCCCAGCTGTTTGTGTACTCACTCTGTAGCACCAGGGCTGGCCTTGACATTCACAGATATCCACCTGCCTCTGCCTCCCACTGTGCTAGGGTATAAAGCATGCACCACCATGCCCGCCAAACATTTTTAAAGTCATAGGAATACTATTTCATGGGTCCCTACTTGTTTGTTTCTTAATATTTAATTTTTTTTTTTTTTTTTTTTGGTCTTTTTGAGACAGGGTCTCCCTGAAGTCCCAGCTGGCCTGGAGCTTGCAATGTAGACCAGGCTGGCCTTGAACTCACAAAGATCCGCCTGCCTCTGCCTCCCAAGTGCTGGGATTAAAGGCATGTGCCACCACACCCAGCTTAATATTTGATTTATTTTTTATTTGTATGAGTATTTTATCTGCATGGATCTAAGTGTACCCATGTCATGCAATGCTCTCATGGGCCAGAAGAGGGACTAGAGTTATGGAAACTTGTTTGCTGCCTTGTAAGTGCTGGGAACTGTACCAGAGTCCTCTGCAGGAGCAGCAATTGCTCTTAACAGCTGAGCCATCTCTCCAGCTCCTCTGTTGTTTGTATTTTTTTTGTTTTTGTTTTTTTTGTCTTTTTGAGACAGGGTCTCCCTGTAGCCCCAGCTGTCCTGGAACTCACTCTGTAGACCAGGCTGGCCTTGGCCAGACCCCCCAAATTAATTAATTAATTAATTAATTAAAAAAATAAAAAATAAATAAAAATGTTTGGTATAATTAAGCTGTAACCTTGGGCATGTATGCCTGGACAGCCTTGTCTCATGAGAAAGTTTATTCAAGAAGGCTTGCTGAGGAGTTATCTCTCAGAATACCTGGAGTCCCCTAGTTTCTCAAGAGACACTTTGCTCCCCCAAGAAGGCATGCTATGGTGATCATGCTATCCTGATTATGTTTCCCTGAATTACTCTATTCTGGCCACTTTATTTTTATTTATTGTTCTATAAATATTCATCTGTGACTCTAATGAGTACAGAGCTCTCTGTGTCTTTAGTGCGCATGCCTGGATGGAGAAATAGAAATAAAGCAAAGACATAAAAAAAAATGGGGCCGGAGAGGTGGCTCAGCGGTTAAGAGCGCAGACTGCTCTTGCAGAGAACCCAGGTTCGATTCCCAGCACCCACATGGTGGCTTAGGACCGTCTTAACTCCAGTTCCAGGGGAATCCAATGTCCTCTTCTGACCTCTGCGACATTGCATGACACGGGCGCACCAACCTACATGCAGACAGTACACTCATACACATAAAAAATAATAAATAAGCCGGGCATGGTGGTGCATGCCTTTAATCCTAGCACTTGGGAGGCAGAGGCAGGCAGATCTTTGTGAGTTCAAGGCCAGCCTGGTCTACAGAGTGAGTTCCAGGACAGCTGGGGCTACAGAGAGACCCTGTCTCGAAAAGACCAAAAAAAAAAACAACACCGCATGGGCCCCGTTTCTTTTTCAGAGCCTCAATCATTTTTCACGGATCTCTCATGGCTGCCTTTTGAGTGCCACACAAAGCAAAGTGATATGTATGTCTCAAAAACAGACACATTCTCTTGCAACCATTCAATGCTTTCAAGATAGGTGTCCTTGTTATCAAGTGAGTCGTCTTTCTTCACAGGGTGGGACAGGGAACACCCACCCTGCATATTTTGTACTCTTACCTTTATACATCTTCGCAGCATCTAGCCATAACAAGAGCAGAAAGATTGAATAACACAGTGCATGCATTTCTTAAAAGCATTGGTTGCAGATGAGTGAAGGAATATTTGCTTTCACGTAAGAGGTGGTTGATGATGCTACAAACTACCAAGATCGCTGATCGCAAAAAAATAAGGTGAAATTAAAATATAAAAAAATTGGGCGGTGGAAGATGTTCAGGGTCTAAGAGTCCGACTACTCTTGCCAAGAGGACTGGGTTCGATTTCCAGCACCCAAATGGTGGCTAAGAACGTCTTTTTTTTAATTTTACTTTTTTTTTTTTTTTGGTCTTTTCGAGACAGGGTCTCCCTGTAGCCCCAGATGTCCTGGAACTCACTCTGTAGACCAGGTTGGCCTTGAACTCACAAAGATCCACCTGCCTCTGCCTCCCGAGTGCTAGGATTAAAGGCGTGCGCCACCACACCAGGCAGGACCATCGTCTTTAACTCCAGTTCCAGGGGAATCCGACACCCTCTTCTGACCTCCACGGCATTGCACCACACAGGTGCACAAACCTACGTGCAGACAGTACACTCATACACATAAAAAATAAATAAAATTTTTTAAAAAGATAAAAAATAAATAAAAATAAACAAAAGCATTAAGCTAGCTGGGCATGATGGCACATCCCTTAATCACAGCACTCAGGAGACAGAGGCAGGTCTGTGAGGTCAAGGCCAGCCTGGTCTACATAGCAAGTTCTAGGCCATCTGGGGCTACAGCTTGGTCTCCAAAAAAGTGCACTAGTCAGAAGCAACACATGGAACTTTACTAACATTCTACAGAAAATATACAGCTGGTTACCCTTGTAAGGACAACAATGGGAAATGGGTCGAGCTGTTTGTCCTACAGGCCTATAATTTTAGAAGATCATGGCCAATTTTAGTGGACAAATGTCATCTCTGTATTGTAACTCTTGTCATTCTGTGTACCTCTCTTGGTACACTGGCAAGAGGAGTTTCTTTGCATACACCTGAAATTGAATATGCTCAGTCTTGTTAGTGCATGTTCAACTTCAGTGATTATTGACAAATTATTTTCAGAGTGATTGTGCCAATTTACATTTCAAATCACACTTGAGAGTTCATATTAATCCACAACCTCCATGCAGCCAATACAGCCAGAACTGCTTCATGATATTCTTAAATTTTTCTTTAATTTTTAAATTTTTATTTATTTATTTATTTTTAATTATTTACTTTGTATGTGTATGAATGTACTGTCTGCATGCAGGTTTGTGCACCCATGTCATGCAATGCCTCAGAGGAGGTCAGAAGAGGGTGTTGGATTCCCCTGGAACTGGAATTAAAGGAGGTGCTCAGCCGCCATATGGGTGCTGGGGATCGAACCCAGGTCCTCTGCAAGAGCAGTTGGCACTCTTAACCTCTAGGCCATCTCTCCAACCTCTATTATTTTTTATGTGTATGAGTGTACCGTCTGCATGTAGGTTGGTGCACCTGTGTCGTGCAATACCGCGGAGGTCAGAAGAAAGCATTGGATTCCCTTGGAACTGGAGTTAAAGTCATTTCTTAGCCGCCATGTGGGTGCTGGGAATCGAACCCGGGTCCTCTTCAAGAGCAGTCGGTGCTCTTAACCGCTGAGCCATCTCTCCAGCCTGCTATTATAATAAAAAAAATTTTAATGAATAGTGTGATTGGTGAATCTGTAGTGAATCCTCAGATCCCTTCCCTTGTGGAGGAAAAAAGCAAATAGTATTTAAAAAAAAAGACTTTAATTAGCCTTCATCCATTTTCCTACTAAAATGTGTTTATGATAAATGGTGTTGTTTCACAAAAGACATGTCTAGAAAGGACCCTCTAATATAGAAATTGATGGTATTTCTAAGCATCTATGCCTGCGTCCATAACATAACCATTATGATAATTAATGTTTGCTGAAAGTGCCTGTACTTTTTCCTAGCTATGTTCTATTTATTAGTAGAATTAAAAAAGGAACTTCTGGCTGAATTGGCACCCCCTTAGAAGGACAGCCAGGACAGACCCAAAAGTCCAAGGTGTCACTTCAAAGAAAAGATGGACTGTTCCACTTCTCACCACTCCTGCCCCCTTTTTTACCTGTCCTCAGGACTACTCTTGGAAGAAGAGGCCGTGTCAGAATGTAGGGACTAAGGAGATAAAAAACAAAAAGAAAGAAAAGAGTGCAGTAAGGGTTGGAGGAGGCCAAGGTATCAATACTCCTTCACTTTAAATTATTCATTTATAATCAGCAGAGCTAATCAGGAGCTAATCAGCTCCCTGCACAGCTGCACTGGTGATTTATTTTAATCTATTTTGTTTTTTAAATTTTTTTTTTTATTTCGGTATGTGTATCAATGTACTGTCTGCATGCAGGTTTGTGCACCCGTGTCGTGCAATGCCGCGGAGGTCAGAAGAGGGTCTCGGATTCCCCTGGAACTGGAGTTCTCCTGGAACTGGAGTTTCAGACGGCTCTCGGCCGCCATGTGGGTGCTGGGGATCGAACCCGGGTCCTCTGCAAGAGCGGTCGGCGCTCTTAACCGCTAGGCCATCTCTCCAGCCCATCTATTTTGTTTTTAAGAGTGGCTTTGTTTTTAAGAGTGGCTTTGAGCTCATGGCTATCCACTTGCTTCAGCCTCCTAAGTGCTGAGGGTATAGACAGGTGCCACCACACCTGGCAAGAATGCCATTTTTTTCAATTATTTATTATTTTTATTTTATATGTATGAGTGTATTGCCTGCATGTATGTAACTGCACCTTTGTTGTGCAGTGCCCAAGGAAATCCAAAGAGGGTGTCAGATCCCCTGAAACTGGAGTTACAGTTGTTAGCCACCATGTAGATCCTGAGAATAGAATCCAGTTTCTTTCCAAGAGCAGCTGGTGTTCTTAACCACCGAGCCATCTCTCCAGCCCCAGAATGACATTTTTTTTTTTTTACAAAATCTGAAAGTAAACTATAGGTTAATTCCAAAGCACATTTCGAAATTCACTTATTTATTTATTTATTTATTTGTTTGTTTGTTTGTTTGTATGAATGTACTATCTGCATGTAGGTTTGTGCACCCATGTCATGGAATGCCTCGGAGGTCAGAAGAGGGTGTGGGATTCCCCTGGAACTGCAGTTTTCCTGGAATTGGAGTTACAGACAGTTCTCAGCCGCCATGTGGGTGCTGGGGATCGAACCCGGGTCCTCTGAAAGAGCAGTCGGTGCTCTTAAGCGCTAGGCCATCTCTCCAGCCCCAGAGATTCACATTTTATTTTATTTTTTATTTTTTAACAAATTTTTAGTAGCAAAGGGTTTTACAACTTTTTTTTTATTTTATTTATTTCTGTATGTGTGTGAATGTTCTGTCTGCATGCAAGTTTGTGCACCTGTGTCGTGCAATGCCGTGGAGGTCAGAAGAGGGTGTCAGATTCTCCTGGAACTGGAGTTCTCCTGGAATTGGAGTTTCAGACGGTTCTCGGGCGCCATGTGGGGTGCTGGGGATCGAACCCGGGTCCTCTGCAAGAGCGGTTGGCGCTCTTAACCGCTAGGCCATCTCTCCAGCCCGAGATTCACTTTTTTTTTTTTTTTTTTTTTTTCTCTTTTTGTCTTTTCGAGACAGGGTCTCCCTTAGAGTCCCAGCCTGTCCTGGAACTGCTCCTGGTAGACCAGGCTGGCCATTGAACTCACAAAGATCCGCGCCTTTTCCCTCTGCCTCCCAAGTGCTCGATTAAAGGTCATGCGCCACCACGCCTGGCCGAGACTCACATTTTAACAGGCAAGTCATGCAGGTAATAAAGAAGATAAATTGGGGCGTGAAGAGATGGCCCTTAAGCCGTCAAGACGCGCTGACCGCCCTTGCCAGAGGACCTCACGGGTCGATCCCAGCACCCACATGGCGGCTGAGACACG
>VZQC01003102.1:1915227-2018915 GCA_009823505.1 Rhizomys pruinosus | reverse complement strand
TTTTTTTTTTGTCTTTTCCAGACAGGGTCTCCCTGTAGCCCCAGCTGTCCTGGAACTCACCTTGTAGACCAGGCTGGCCTTGAACTCACAAAGATCCACCTGTCTCTGCCTCCCAAGTGCTAGGATTAAAGGTTGCGCCACCACGCCCGGCGACATCAGGCATTCTAACAGTGCAAGGATCAGATAGAGTGAAAGGAAGAGGAAGAATTGCAACCAACTTAATGTTTTGGGTCTACCAGTCCTCCAATGTAAGGATGTTACAAATGGTATCTGTCTCCTCTTGAATTAGTTGTGAGCTCTAAGGTCACTGAGTCCAAGCATCCAGTTCCAAAGGGACAAGATTTATAAGTAGCATCTTTGATGTAGTAGACATTGATATCGATGAGCCTGAATCTGAGGGCACATCTTCTGGTCTCCTCAATGCTCCTGCACAGGTAATCCTCTGCTTCCTCTTCAACATCAGACCATTAACCAGCATGGCAGTAGTAATCCCAGCACTTGGTAGGTGGGACGGGAGGATTAAGAGTTCAAGACCAGTCTTGGGTACATAGTAGGTTCAAGCCCTGCCAGGATTATAGGAGACTCTGACCGCCCCAACCCCCCCCCCAAAAAAAAACAGAACAAATAAAACAACAAAAACCGAGATAATTACTTTACCACACAGTCTAGTGAACAGTGAGTTTGACTTTTTTGTATTTAATAATCCTGCTTTTCAGCAGTTGTTTCTAGGAGCCAAATCACGAAATCAATAAAGTTCTTTTTTTTTGAACTCAATAAAGTTCTAAGGAGAAACTTGTTTTAAAGAAGTAAACTTAGTAAAACTTCCTCTAATTTTACTTTAGATATTTGGAATTTTGTTCACATTGGCTCAAGGAAAACTCATGTCGGACTGTGGTCCAAAGGCAGAGAACATTTTCCTCTGTGCCTGGACATTTTTAGGTATCATTTTAACAGGTAAACGGCCTAGCATGTGCAGTGTGTTTTCAATTCTCGTTTGCATTGCCGCTTATAGACTTTCCCTAAAATTAGTTCTTTTTTTTCACATATATTTATATTTTTTAACAAATCTAGACCCGTGTTTCTGCCCATTCCCCCACCCCGCCAGAGCTCATGCATTCTGCCAAACATGCTTTTCATCTCTTTCTCAGTCTTTCTCAATATTCTCCATGAGGAAGTTGACTGTTTTGAGCAGAAGTTCACTGTTTCAGTCAGTTCTTTGATGCAGTCCTTTCTGTTGTTGTTGTTGTTGTTCTTGTTGTTGTTGTTGTTGTTGTTGTTGTTTCCAATATTCATTATTTTCAACTTCTTTGGACAAAAGCTCAGGGGGCCCTACACAAGAAATACTTAAAACTAGGTAATTGGCACTAGCATCCACAGATGAGGGATACCATTCGTCATTTGTTATTCTGGGACTGTGTTACTTCACTCAGCATGATGTCCTCTAGCTCCAGCCATTTTCCTGCAAAGCTTGTGATGTCATCTTTCTTTACTGCTGCATAGAACTCCATTGTGTAGATGTACCACATTTTCTCTATCCACTTGTCAGTTGAGGGGCATTTAGGTTGGTTCCAGCTCATGAAATTAGTTCTTAAAAATACTTTGCACTGGGGTAGAGAGATGGTTCAGTGGTTAAGAGCACTGATTGCTCTTGCAGAGGACCAGGATTTGATTCCCAACACTCATATGGCAGCTAATAATCAGCTGTGACTTTAATGCCCTCTTTTGGCCCCTATGGACATTTCATGACACAGATGCACTTACATCCATGGAGGCAAAACACTCATACACATAAAATCAAAATAAATAAAAAATAAATACTTCTTATTCCAAGTAATAACATATCCCCACCCTGCTTTTTTTTCTTCAGTGCCGGGGATCAAACTCAGAGACTTGTGCATCTAGGCCAGCACTCTACCACTAAGCCACAATTCTAGTCTTTTACCTCCTTAAAGGGAACTCTCTTCCTCTCTTGGGCAAATGGCATCTAGTATATATAGAAATGCTGGAATAAAGCAGTTTTCATCTCAGTCTCTACCAGTGTCTACTGTCTATCTTCCATGTGATTCATTCACCTACTCTACTCATAGTCTCTTATGATTATTCAGCTACCCTTGAGGCACATGCACTTTTTTCTTCCTTGAATCTTGAAATCTCAAAGTTCATTCCCTATGTTGACTCTGGCTGGAATGCTCTCTGTCTCTCTCTCTCTATAGTATTTATTATTATTTTGTGTGTATGACTGCATGTATGTAATGTAAGTGTACTGTGTCATGCAATGCCTGAGGAGATCAGAAGAAAGCATTGGAGCCGGGTGTGGTGGCGCATGCCTTTAATCCTAGTACTTGGGAGGCAGAGGCAGGCAGATCTTTGTAATTTCAAGGCCAGCCTGGTCTACAATGTGAGTTCCAGGACAGCTGGGACTACAGGGAGACCCTGTTTGGAAAAGACCAAAAAAAAAAAATCATTGGATTCCCCTGGAACTGGAGTTATGGATGGTTGTTAGCTGACATGTGGGTGCTGGGTATTGAACTCTGGTCCTTTGGGAGAGCAGGCAGTGCTCTTACCCTCTAAGTCATATCTCCAGCCCCAGAATATTTTCTTTTTCTCATGTTTTAAACTATTGGATTTATTTTATCACTGAAGCATTACCCTTATCTTTACCTAACATTTTCTAGAACATTATTACCCTTAAAGAAAAAGTGTCTGTGAATTGTCCAACCTTAATTGGCACATCTACAATGCAACCTCTGTACCTAAGGCTCAGGCAACATAGAACAATAAAGAGGACACTAATAAATCTCTCATCTCTCACCAGTGAAGCTCACTCATGCAACAGAGGGCCAGGAACATAAAAGGGCACAGATGGCCAAAGTGTGGGGATTAGAAGTCTGCAAAGTGTTGGGTCCTTGGACAGGACACCTACATTGAGCTTCACTCACCCAGGGCACAGGAACCATTTTGAAAGAGGCCGTAGAAACATTGTAAGAGTCAGGGAGGAGGTGCATTACCATATGGAAATAAAATCTTACAAGCCCCAGATGGTTCCCACAGTAGTGGTGTTGGCATGCACAAGACCCATGCAAATTTAAGCAGACAAAACCCAGCAAAGAACTGTGGAAATGGACAGCAGGTCCCAATCTTAGCAGAACTATTGGCAGCTGATTACTGCTGGGGGGAGAGCTGATCTTCTTAAAAGCAAGATGATGGGGCCCACCCGGCCAACCAGGTCAAGATGGCGCTGAGGGGAGGTAGAGGAGGAGGGACCCAGGTTGTTTGCCAAAACCTCTGGTTGGGGAAAGATAAGAACAAGCGACACAAGTTACAATTGTCAGCCATGTACGCCAATCCGCCTGAGGGTCAGAGGGGCTGCAAGAACATTGGTCATTTGCTTTCGCACCTAAATGTCTTTTTTGGCTGTTTTGTATATAAGTCACTGCCCTGCTTGCAATAAATGAGATCCTGCTTGACTGGATTCCCCGCTGCATCTGAGTGTCTCCGGGAACTGAGGAGGCTGGGGAATGGGCGAGCGGCTCACTTACCCTTCCTCAGCCCAGTTGGTTCTGGGACCAGACCCGACTAAGACCCAGCACCTGGTGCCCAACGTGGGGCAATGTGGGGACCGATTGAGTGGACCTGTGCCTGTCGGCTGAGGCCAACCAATCTCCCAGGGTAAGTGAGACCCTAAGTATGGGTAATGCAACCTCAGCTAAGAAGGATCCTGCCTTGAGAGATTTAAGCCTCATGTTACAATCTAGGGGGCTTGAGTTAACTGAGACCAATGTCCTGAACACTTGGGAGATTATCAGCTCCCTCACCCCTTGGATTACAGGGGCCAACCTCTTCTCCCGGCAAACCTGGGCTAGGGTGGAGAAACTGGCAAGGGAAAGGGAGAGGCATTTTGGCATTGATCCACCCCTCGGCTTTTTTTTTTTTGTCTTTTTGAGACAGGGTCTCCCTATAGCTCTGGCTGTCCTGAAACTGGCTGTCCTTGAACTGTCCTGGAACTGGCTGGCCTCCCAAGTGCTAGGATTAAAGGCGTGCGCCACCACGCCCGGCATTCGTTTATTTTGTATGTGTATCAATGTACTGTCTTCTGCATGCAAGTTTGTGCATCTGTGTCATGCAGTGCCACGGAGGTCAGAAGAGGGTGTCGGATTCCCCTGGAACTGGAGTTCTCCTGGAATTGGAGTTTCAGACGGTTCTCGGCCGCCATGTGGGTGCTGGGGATCGAACCCGGGTCCTCTGTAAGAGTGGTCGGTGCTCTTAACCACTACGCCATCTCTCCAGCCCCCACCCCTCGGCTTTTACCCTACCATTATGGCCCTAAAGACCTCTTTCCACCCGAATGCACTCCTTCCCCAGAGGAGGGAGCCTTGGGGAGAGCTTTGGGAGGGGTAGAGAATGACACTGAAGAGAAATGGGTGGCCTCGGGCTGGAGACATGGCCTAGAGGTTAGGAGCACCGACTGCTCTTGCAGAGGACCCGGGTTCAATCCCCGGCACCCACATGGCGGCTGAAAACCGTGTGTAACTCCAATTTCAGGAGAACTCCAGTTCCAGGGGAATCTGAGACCCTCTTCTGACCTCCGCGGCATTGCATGACACGGGTGCACAGACCTGCATGCAGACAGTACATTCATACACATACAAAAATAAGTAAAATTTAAAAAAAAAGAGAGAAATGGGCGGCCTTTACAAAAGAGCGCGCCAAGGGGACGGAGACGCGGGTGGGAAAGGAAACAACGAAACCAACACCCAAGTCCACCAGCCCTACTTCAACTAAACCTCCCCCTTACGCCCACGGGGAGGGCCCAGAAGAGACGTCCTCCCCCTACACCGCCCTTCAAGCAGATCTCAGGGACATGGACTCCTGTACACAACTGGGGAGGAGAGGGGGGATGGGAGAGGCCACATATGTGGAAGCCTGTCATCCTGAAGAGGAACTATAAGCATTTCCTGTGAATTTGGCCCCAGGGGGAAATCGCCCCTTGGTCTGGTATCCGTGGGAGGCCAAAGACCTTAAAGAGCTCTGCAAGGCGGTGACTGAGGATGGCCCCAATTTTCCGTGGGCCACGACTCTGTTGCAGGATATCGCCTACCACCCTTGTGTTCCTAAGGAGTGGATCGACGTGGCTAAGGCCGTCCTTCCCAGACCCATGTTCATCAAGTGGACAGCCTTTTTCAAAGAGGAACTCAGGGTGTGCTGGATAGCTTTAGTGTCAACTTGACACACTGGGTTGAGGGAGCCTCAATTGGGGAGTTGGCTCCATTGGATTGGCCTGTGGCCACATCTGTGGAGTATTGTCTTGATGGTTGAGCAGTGTGGGAGGGCCCAGCCCACAATGAGTAGTGCCACCCTGGGCAGGTTGTTGTGTACTGTATAAGAAGGCAGGCTGGGCATGAGCCAGGGGAGCAAGCCAGTGAACAGCATTCCTCCATGGCCTGTGCTTCAGCTCCTGCCTCCAGGTTCCTGCCCTGAGTTCCTGCCTTGGGCTCCCTAAGTGATGAACTGTGACCCAGGAGATGTAAGCTGAATAAACCCTTTCCTCCCCAAGTTGGTGTCGGTCAGAGTGTTTTGTCACAGCAATGGAAGACAAACTAGGACAGAAATTGGTACCAGAAGAGTGGGGTATTGCTGTGACAGACCTGACCTTGGTGTTTTGGGGAAGGATTGTGGAGGCGTTTGGAACTTTGGGCTGGGAAGATCATTGAATGCCTAAAGATTGTTGCTGTGGAGCTTGGAGCAGTTTTGCTGAAGGAGTTGTAGAAGATGGAGGCCTGGCTTGTGAAGTTTCTAGTTTCAAAGGAGAGCAGAGATCATCAGGACTGTGTAATCTGTGGGTTCTGGTCAGCTGGGGCTGTGGAGAATCAGCTGTAAGTAACAAGAGACCAGAACCTGAAGTGAAACTTTTGTGGTACTGGGGCAATTGATGCTGGTTAGCTGGGGCTGAAAAATCAGCTGTAAGTAACAAGAGACCAGCATCACTGAGGTGAAATCTTCTGGGGAGAATATCTTCAAGGTCAGCACACAGAAGCTGTGACCCAGAAAGGGCCTGAGCCTCCATCTCGAGCCAGAAGCCGGACTTGGTAACGTGTAAGAGTCTCCTATATGGTTCCGGTGTTGAAATTTGAGGGGGTCACAGAGAGCAGCCGAGGCTTGGCACTGTGAGAGGTCAGGAAAGACCATTGGTGGAAGTGCACCTCGGTTGCTGTGAAGACCCCAGGATTGCAGGGGTCATGGAGAGAAGCTGAGGCTTTGCACCAGGAGAGGTCAGAAGAGACCATTGGTGAAGGTGCTGCCTCAGTTTCAGTAGCGACCCCAGCTTTTTGGAGATGCCGGTACCCTGGGACGACCACCAAGAGCAGCGGTAGGTGTAGAATGGAGTCGGCCTGGGCCTGCGAGATGAGTGTGCCACGGACGGCAGAGTCGGAGAGGGGGAGCTGCCGAGACCCTTTGGAGCCCAGAAGATCGTGAGTGAATCCCAGGTGTCCAGCCTTGAGCTACTTTGCTGGACTTAGGTTTTGTTTGAGAGTGCCTGATTCTTCCCTTTGAAATAAGACAGTACTTGTTTTGGATTTTACAGCAGCCCACAGTTAAGAGACTTTTAATAGACTGAACTTTTAAGTGTTTGGACATTTTAAGGACTGTGGGGCTTTTAAGGTTGTACTGTCTTAGGTTGTGATTAATGTTAACATCATACTTTGGGGATAAGAACTGGAAAGGTGGTGGTTTAATAGTGATGTGTTTTGTGTGTCAAGTTGACAAGGGGTTAATTGTGCTGGATAGCTTTAGTGTCAACTTGACACACCTGGGTTGAGGGAGCCTCAATTGGGGAATTGGCTCCATTGGATTGGCCTGTGGCCACATCTGTGGAGTATTGTCCTGATGGTCTAGTAGTGTGGAAGGTCCCAGCCCAGAATGAGTGGTGCCACCCTGGGCAGGTGGTTGTGTACAGTATAAGAAGGCAGGCTGGGCATGAGCTGGAGGAGCAAGCCAGTGAACAGTATTCCTCCACGGCCTGTGCTTCAGGTCCTGCCTCCAGGTTCCTGCCCTGAGTTCCTGCCTTGGGCTCCCTACGTGATGAACTGTGACCCAGGAGATGTAAGCTGAATAAACCCTTTCCTCCCCAAGTTGGTGTCAGTCAGAGTGTTTTGTCACAGCAATGGATGACAAACTAGAACACAGGGTTAGGTCAGAGGAGAATAGACAAGCCAATCCTGCCATCCCCATCACATTTGGGATGCTCTCGGGGACGGGGATGGGTACCACATGGGGATCCAACAAGCCACAATCCCAGGCCCCTACCGCAATCAGGTGAGGCAGTGCAAACTGGATGCCTGGGGAAAGTTAAATGAGGGGCCTACAGAATCCCCCATTGCCGGGGTGAGGAAGTCCGTCAGAGCATTCACCAGAAACTCCCCACAGGAGAACTTAGAGACAAATTCATAAGATTACTGGTATGGGAGGGGATGAACAATGACCATCACATGGCTAGTGCAGGCCTGAAGGACCATTCCATGAGTAGTTGGGTGATTGCATCACAAGATGTAGGCACCCAGCACCACCAGTCTCATTCATTAGCCCTTGCCCTATAGGCACAAACAACAGCAATGACTGAGGCCATTATGCAAGCCTTGACGATGCAGGAGCAGAAAGTCAAGGAAAAGGGTAGAGCAGGAGCCTGCTTCAGGTGCGGGCAAGAAGAGCACTTTAAATGGGACTGCCCTCAGGGGGCCCCAGGATGGCGCCAACATTGGGGGCCAAGCCTCCTTCTACCCCATGTCCCCGATGCAGAAAAGGCTTCCATTGGAAGAAGGACTGCAGGTTGAAATTTGACCTGGAAGGCAAGCCTTTAAACTAGTCCTGGGGTGGCCTCTAGCCCCGTCGTACCAAGGAGGAGCATGTCTGGAGAAACGAGGTGCTGGGCATGGAGATGTGAGGACTCAGGCTCACTGGACGGTCCTCTTAACCGAGGGCCTGCATCCCCAGATGTCAGTCATCATTGGAGGCGTCAAGTTACAATGTCTAATAGACACAGGGCCAGACAGAACAGTTTTGAGAAAGGAGGAAGTGCCCACCACTTTGTCCCTAATGCCTGGGCCCATGGTTCTAGGGGTGGGAGGGAACTCTAGGACTGAGGAGACTTCTACCCTCAGGAGATGGGTGGGCCCGGATGGAGATCAGGGCAAGATTAGACCACTAGTGGCCCGGGGCCTCACATCCAACTTGCTAGGCCAGGACTTACTGGGGCAGATGGATGTGGTACTGACCACTGACCATAAGATGTTTTTTGAGGATCCCCTGTTCAGAAAAAGGGAAACAAGTCAAAATCTACCCCCAATCATAGGGGCCACTGCTCCCTGGGTTCCCCCTATTAGATGGAAGCGGGGTAAACCTGTTCGGGTGGAGCAGTGGCCTTTAGCACAACCAAAACTAGAAGCCTTACACCAGCTAGTGGAGGAACAACTGAAGCTCGGACATATTCGCCCATGAGCCCATGGAACATCCCCATCTTTGTTATCCATAAAGCCTCGGGGTCATGGCGCATGCTCCAGGACTTGAGAAAGATAAATGATTGAATGGAGCTGGTTGGAACCCCCTTGCGGGGCTTGCCCTGGATTCCTGCAATCCCTACAGATTTCACAATTGTGGTCATTGACCTTAAGGACTGTTTTTTTCTCCATCCCTCTGCACCCAGAGGATTGTAGTAAGTTTGCTTTCTCAGTGCCTTTGCTCAACTATTCATGGCCAGATCACCTATATGAGTGGGTGGTATTATCCCAGGGCATGGCCAACAGCCCTGCACTTTGCCAACAGTACCTCACCATCCTCCTGGCCCCCATGCTGTCGCGGAAGGATTCCCTTCTGTACTTCTGTATGGATGATCTCATCATTGGCCACTGGGACTCCCATGAGTTGCGGGGACTCCTTGAAACAATATCGCAAACTTTAACGCAGGGGGGGGGTTCATGGTGGCACTTGAAAAGATCAACAAATACCCCCTTTCAAGGTACTGGGAACCCATCTTTTCCTTACAAGGGTCAGTCCTGTGAAGCCTGATATAAGAATGCCAGAGCTTGTTACTCTGACACAGCTCCAGAGTCTGCTCAGAGAGATTAACTGGCTTAGGCCTTGGGTAGCTATCCTTACAGAAAAACTAACACTGCTGTTTGACTTGCTGAGAGATAAGAGTCCCCAGGAGGAGATCCCTGTCACACAGGAGCATTGGGAGATTTTCAAGGCTATTCAAGAGGCTTTGCACGGCTGCTCGCTGGCTAGATATTCTTCTAAAGAACATCCTCTGTCCCTATGGTGCTTGCAGGATCTGACTTAACTACAGCAGTAATTACTCAAGAGGGGGGACCCTTGGAATGGATACACACATCCACAGCAGGTACGCCTCCGGTATACTCTCAGACAGACCAATTGGCAGACGCCATAATATGAGGCATTATGGGACAGACCCCCATCACATTATCCACCCATATAGGACATCAGACATTGAATTGTTGGTCCGCAACCACTCGAGCCTGGGCTATCTCCTTGGAAGGGTTCATGGGGAAAGTAGATTGCCACTTTGGGCCCTCTAAGTGGGCCACCTTCTTACAGAAATTTCCCCTAGCGCTCACAATGCCCCCCCCGGCCCCCCGCTTTCTGAGACACCCATACCACATGCACTGTGTATCTTCACTGATGGAGGGAGAGCCGGCTCGGCCTATGTAGCCTTTAGAGGAAACCGTCCCACCCCAACCAGCCAAAGATTCCAAACTGAGCCAAGGATCTGCCCAATATAAGGAGTTGCTGGCAGTTGTGATGGCACTGCAGGACATCCATGAACCCTGTAACCTCTTCTCTGACAGCCTGTACATTACTAACCTCTTACCCCACTTGCCACAGGCCCACATTAGACTTGACAGCAACCCAATCTCCCCCCTCATGGTAGAACTTAAAGCCCTGTTAGAAGGAAGGAGTGCCCTGATATATCTCCAGCACCTTAGAGGACACTCGGGCCTCCCTGGCTTCTTATCTATGGGAAACACCCTAGCAGACCAGCTGGCCTTGGGGCCTAACATCTTAACAGCTCATGAAGCTGCAAACTTTCATGAGCTAACCCATGCAAATTGGAGAGGGCTACACCAAAGCTTCCCCCAGATGCCTGTGAAGGAATTGAAAAAAATTGTCCAAACATGCAAATCTTGCCAACCCTTTCTCAGAGTATCCCTGCTTCAACCCCAAGGAGTTAATCCTTGGGGCCTGAGACCTAATGCCCTCTGGCAAACAGATGTCACCCACTTTGCTGCCTTTGGCAAACTTAAAAATGTTTTCGTGTCCATTGATACTTACTCCAGAGCCTGCTCGGCCATGGCCCATTCTGGAGAAAGGGCCAAACATGCCCAATCCCACTTTCTCCAATGTTTTGCAACATTAGGACTGCCCCACCAAATCAAAACAGACAACGGACCTTGCTTTGCCTCTAAGGCCCTTTATTAGTCACTTTTCTATTGCTGTGATAAAACACCATGACCAAGGAACTTATAAAAGGAAGAGTTTAATTAGAGTCCATTGTGGCGGGAGGCATGGCTGCTGGTGCTGGAGCAGCAAGCTGAGGATCACATCTTGCAATAAGCACAGGAAGTAGAGAGAGCACGACTGGAGACCGCAAAGCTTGTTAAACTCACTAAGCCTTCCCCCTAGTGACATACTTCCTCTAGCATGGCCACACCTTCTAAGACCTCCAAGAACAGTGCCACCAACTGGACACAAAATGTCTGAATACTTAAAGCCTATTGGGGACACTCATTCAAACCACCACAGGCCCTTGCAGGCTTCTTTTTTTACATTTTATTTATATATTTTCTATGTGTATGAATGTACTGTCTGCATGCAGGTTTGTGTACCTGTGTTGCACAATGCCGCAGAGGTCAGAAGAGGGCCTCGGATTCCCCTGGAACTGGAGTTCTCCTGGAATTGGAGTTAAAGACGGTTCTTAGCCGACATGTGGGTGCTGAGGATCGAACCCAGGTCCTCTGCAAGAGCAGTCAGCGCTCTTAACCACTAGGCTATCTCTCCAGCCCCTCCTTGCAGGCTTCAAGAGATGGGGTATTAAACATACTACAGGAATCCCCTACAACCCCCAGGGACAAGCCATTGTTGAAAGAAATCATCAACACTTTAAGGAACAATTACAAAAACAAAAAGGGGGAGTAAGCCCCCAACTGCAATTGGCATAAGCTCTGTTTACTATAAATATTTTAAATTTTTCTAAAGATATGATGGAATCCAGGTTCCAAAAACACTGGGGACACACAAGCCTCAACCCCCAGGTGAAGGTTAAATGGAAAGATCCTTTAACACACCAATGGAAAGGCCCAGACCCACTAATTGTGATGGGAAGGGGCTTTGGGTGCGTGTATCCTGTAGGGGAGGAGGCCCCTAGCTGGCCACCAGCGGAGATAGGGTCGCTGGTGACCCCAGTCATTCGGGGGACCAGGTTGGGGAGCCCATCACCCCCTCTGGCACCCACCTTGCCCACACCGGGGGACACCAGAGAATTATTGGAGTCCACTGTCAGGCTTGCCTACCTAGCCCTGAATGAAACTGGACCAGAATTAACCTCATCCTGCTGGCTGTGCCTCAACAGCTGACCCCCATTTTACGAAGGATGGGGAGTGGTAGGAAATTACAAAAAAATCTTGATGAGATAAGGAAGGGAATTGAGGATAGGCAGAGTGAGTATGGGTCCACCTGGTACCAACAATGGTTCGATTGGTCCCCCTGGTTGACTACTCTTATTTCCACGCTGATGGGCCCTCTCCTCATACTTTCATTCCTGTGCATATTTGGGCCCTGCCTCTTTAACAGGATAACCAGGCTGATGAGAGAAAAGGCCCAAGAGGTACAACTCATGGCCCTTAGGTTGCGCTATGACCAGCTGGAACCTGAAGACTTCCACACACTATAAGGTGAACCTTATATAAGGTGTCTAAATGGTGAACCTCCGAGGAGGTGCCACACCCATACCTTGGAAAGAGGTGGGTTATAAAAGAAAAAAGGGGGAGTCTGATGAGGCCCATCCGGCCAGCCAGGTCAAGATGGCGCTGAGGGGAGATAGAGGAGGAGGGACCTGGGTTGTTTGCCAAAACCTCTGGTTGTGGAAAGAGAAGAACAAGCCAAAACCTCTGGTTGGGGAAAGATAAGAACGAGTTACAATTGTCAGCTGTACACCAATCCGCCCGAGGGTCAGAGGGGCTGCAAGAACATTGGTCATTTGCTTTCGAGCCTAAATGCCTTTTGTGGCTGTTTTGTCTGAGTGTCTCCCGGAACTGAGGAGGCTGGGGACAGGTGAGCTATGCACTTACCCTTCCTCGGTTCTGGGATCAGACCCGACTAAGACCCAGCAGCAAGAGACTCTGGGTGGCCTGAATAGACCGGGATGGATGAAGTTGCACAGAGGAACGTCTAGGGATGCTAACTTGACGCAATGGGGAGTGCTGTGGAAGGGTGCCAGTAGGGAAGGGGTATAAAGTGAATTAAAAGTTATTGAGGGGTTCTGTATGAAATACATAAAAATTCAATAAAAAAAGTGGTGTATGGATTCTGACAACAAAAAATTGCTAAGTGGAATAACACATATGTAAATATCATATGATTATCTTGATAAAGTTGTAAATATTCCAAGAAAATAATTTCAAAATAAAGTTATTAGTTTGTATTCACCAAAATACTAATAAATTACAATAACAAACAATTAAAAAAATTGTCTTGGCCGGGCGTGGTGGCGCACGCCTTTAATCCTAGCACTTGGGAGGCAGAGGCAGGCGGATCTTTGTGAGTTCAAGGCCAGCCTAGTCTACAGAGCAAGGTCCAGGCCAGTTGGGGCTGCAGGGAGACCCTGTCTCGAAAAGACCAAAAAAAAAAAAAAAATCTTGAAGAGATGTGGTGGCGCACGCCTTTAATGCCATCATTTAAGAGGCAGAGGCAAGCGGATCTCTGTGAGTTCAAGGCCAGCCTGGTCTACACAGCGAGTTCCAGGCCGGCTGGGGTCACAGGAAGACCCTGCCTCAAAAATACACACACAAAAAATTTTTTTTCCGTCTTAGCAAAGAAAAGGCGGACTGCCATCTCAGTTGGCCAACTAAGTCGTTTTGCCCTTGGGATCCGGAGCTTTGTCCCTGACAGGTCCTACCTCAGCCCCGTCTACTCTCTTCCTAGCTCCCTACAGTCCTCCACTCCTCGCTGGACCATGGGTGCAAACTTGGCCTGTACAAGACCCAGCAAGACCCATTGGTGACGCTCCCGGCACCCGCAGGTTTGTGCTACTTGGATTCTCCCGCCAATCGCAACCAGGAACACAGCGAGGGCGGATGCTCCGGCCAATCACATCTCGGAACATACAATGGCTGATATTTCGACCAATCATAGCCCAGAACGCAGCTAGTCTTCCTGCGGTAGGAGTCTCCGCAGAGTGGTGGGCGGGACTGGGGGAAGATGGCGGCACCCGTGGCTCCTGAGCAGCCCCAATCTTTCAGGGATTCTCAGCTCCCTGTGTGTCTTTTGGTGTTGGGAATGGCGGGATCCGGGAAAACTACGTTTGTACAGGTGATGTGCTCGTTGCACGAGTGGTAGTGGAGCGGCGCCATAGGCTGTCGGGGGCCAGGGAGAAAGGGAGGAGTCTGGGATTTGGGGGCAGGGGGTCTCGGCTTGTGGTTTTCTGGGGACTTGCCAGTTCATTCCTTCCGGAAGCTTTGGGCCCTAGCTCGGGTCAGTTCCGGCAGCCTTCTGGACACATTTGGTACATACTTGTTACAACCGACCAAGTTGTACTGAAGTTGTTTTGAATAGTTTGGAAGGCCTGGGCTTTGAAGAGTGTGGGATTTATTGCTAACACAAAGGTTTTACATGAAGAGTTATCAAGAAATTATTTCTTGCGCACCTCCCATGTTCCGAGTACTGAGAACACAGCAAAATGAAATTGGCAGGGTTTCTGCTTTCATGGAGCGGATGTTTCAGTGAAGGAAATAGGGGAAAACCCTTACAG
This sequence comes from Rhizomys pruinosus, assembly GCA_009823505.1. NCBI lineage: Eukaryota > Metazoa > Chordata > Mammalia > Rodentia > Spalacidae > Rhizomys > Rhizomys pruinosus. The sequence goes on along the minus strand of VZQC01003102.1, from coordinate 2,004,877 downwards.
GGACAAAGTGAGTGAAGAAGTGATGGAGCGTAGAGGAGGCTTTGCTAGACGAGTGGTGGGGCAGGAAGTGTTTAAACCGAGAGTTCATTGTTGATTACAGGAATAGTTGGTGGATATTTCAGATAGAAGAAATAGTTTCACATTTTATAGACATATCAGCAAAGAAACGGAAGTTCTCCGGTCCCTTAACAGCTTTGTTCATCACCCTGCAACCCCATGTTTTTGCAGAGGCTCACAGGACACCTGCACAACAAAGACTCTCCACCCTATGTGATCAACCTGGACCCAGCTGTGCATGAAGTCCCCTTTCCTGCCAATATTGGTGAGTAAATCTTCCCAGAACCTGTGTGAAGTGGCTCACAGAGAAAGGAAGACCTTCAGCCTGGCAGTCTTTAGCACCTTCAGTTTTCAATTTTTCTGAAGTATCCACTTTTATTTTCTTTGGGTTAGTTGAGGCCCTGAACACACTTCTTATTCAGATTTTCTCTCCCTTTTCTCTTCTCTTCCCTATATTTGTTTATATCCTTCCCATTCCCCCTCTATCTCTTTTGTCCTTAGTATGTGAAACTATTGTAATTGATTTGGGAATGGGAAGTGACAGCCCATAACTTCTAGATCACAAACCCTTCAGCTCTCTCTAACACATAAGTCATTTAGTTTCTTTTGTCAGAGTTTAGTCACAGTTTATGAGTTCTGCTGATCTGCTGTCATTAAACTCTGTGATTTTTTTTTTTTTTTTTTTTTTTTTTTTTGGTCTTCAAGACAGGGTCTCCCTGTAGCCCCAGCTGTCCTGGAATTCACTCTGTAGAACCAGGCTGGCCTTGAACTCACAAAAGATCCGCCTGCCTCTGCCCCCAAGTGCAGGATAAAGGCCTGTGCACCATGCCCGGCACACTCTGTGATCTTTAGGAAGATCTCTTCCACTCCTTGAGTTGCATTCAGAAAAGTGGATAAATAATGTGTCTGTGTATTGTTCAGAGGAGAGATTCCTGATTGAGTTTATCAAAGAGGATAAGTGTGGGTGTGAGCCACAGGGGTGAAACAGAATTAAAGTTAGGGGGTCAGCCTTGACCTACATATCTAGAGTCTTGTTTGTTTCTTTTTTTTTTTTTTTTTTTTTTTTTTTTTTTGGTCTTTTCGAGACAGGGGTCTCCCTGTAGCCCCAGCGTGTCGGGAAACTCATTCTGTAGACCAGGCTGGCCTTGAACCACAAAGATCCGCTTGCCCCGTGCCTCCCAAGTGCTAGGATTAAAGGCGTGCACACCACGCCCGGCTTTTTTTTTTTTAAAGAAGGCTGGAGAAATGGCTTCAGTTAAGAGCACATGCTGCTCTTCCAGATGACCTGAGTTTGCTTCTTACTCCAGGTCAGGCAGTTCGGCTCGTAGAAGCCCTATAACTCTGGCACTGCACTCAAGTACACAAACACAACACACAAAAGAGAGAAAATGAAAAAAAAAAAAAGAAAAACCAGGAGAGAGGAAGAAAAAGGAGAGAGAGCATAAGAATAAAAGTAGGGGGGTGGAGAGATGGCCTATTGGTTAAGAGCACCGACTGCTCTTGCAGAGGACCCGGGTTCGATCCCCAGCACCCAGATGGCGGCTGAGAACGTGGAGTTAATGACAGTTTCTGTCTTTAATTCCAGTTCCAAGGGGAATTCAATGCCCTCTTTGACCTCTGTGGCATTGCAGACACAGGTGCACAAACCTACATGCAGCCAGTACATTCATTACCCATACAAAATAAATTAAAAAAAATAAAATAAAAAGTAGGGATGATCCAGTGATGGGGTTCCTGCTAAGGTCCAGGCTTCCTGACTCCCACCTGTAAGTTTCCTTTGGGTGCCAATTCCTCTAATCCCAGCACTAAGAGGCTAAGCTAGGAGGATTGCCAATGGTTTGAGGCCAGCCTGGCTATGTGCCAGTTCAAGGCCAGCCTGGACAACATGACCTATGTCTCAAAACAAAAAAAAAAAAAAAAAAAAAAAAAAAATGGGGCTGGAGAAATGGCTCAGTGGTTAAAAGGACTGACTACTCTTGTGGGTCAGTTCCCAGGACCCACAATGTAGTTAAAACCATTAATTCCAGTTCGAGGATATCTGACACCTCTTTCTGACCCCAATTGGGTACACTGCAACATACATATATAAATATATATATATAATATATTATATTATATATACACACACACACACAACACATAATTCAGAAAGACAAATTTTTTATTTATGTATTTAATTTTTTTGGTCTTTTTTGAGACAGGGTCTCCCTTTAGTCCTAGTTGGCCTGGAGCTCGCTCTGTAGACCAGGCTGGGTTTGAACTCACAAGATCTGCCTACCTCCGAAGTGCTGGATTCAAGGTGTGCTCACCACTCCCGGCTTAAGCACTTAAAAAAAGGCTAATGATATATCTCAGTAATAAAGCATATGCAATATTTGGGTTCAGTCCCCAGTAGACTAATAGCCTCGTTTTAGATTATTGCTAGAGAAAAAGTGCTTAAGATATATATTTTCTTTTCTTTTTTTTTTTTTTTGTAATTTTATTTAAAGACCGGACTCACAATAAGTAGGGGCTAATCTGTAACTTGATACGTAAACCAAACTGTGATCTTTTGTCATAGTGATCTTTTGTCCCTGCCTCCCTAGTGCTCAGATTACCAGTGTATGCCACCATGCTCAAGCAGTGCTTAGGGTATTTTTGCCTATCTAGTCTTTTTCCTCATTGCCTCATTTCTATCACATTCCAGTGATCTTAGGGTAATATTTTAGAGAACACAGTTGGGGATGGTATGCCTAAGGATTTCAAGTTTGAAGACAGCCATAATCTACATTAACTTAAATGAGTCCATGACACCAGTCTTCCTGTGCAGGGAGGTCTTGGAGATCCACTAATGGGACTCAGCTATGTCCAGTCTAAAAGAGGCAAGTCTGCTCATGCTTCAAAAAGGAAGCCTGGTCTAGCAAGACCTGACTTTGGCCCGATGGGATGGAACTGGTTAAATGAAAAAGCCAAAAGGAGCCAGGGGCTTCCCCCCTTTACCCCCCAAACCCTGAGGACAGATCCCAACTGACCTTGAGAAAACAAAAACCTTGGTTAATCTGGGCTTAACAGTGTGGCTTAAGATCCAAAATAGAAAGTATAACAGAAATAATGTATAGGCCTGAGAAATTGTACTCAGGTAAAACTTGAGATCTTAGTAAAAAGACAAAAGTTAAAAAAAAAAAAAAAGCACAGTTGTTTTGCCTGTCTTACTGGCAAGTGCAACGCCCTGAGGCTGCCACTGCTTTTGCCATCCTTCAAAGACATAAGACACAGCTTTCAACCTTCCAATATGGACTGAAAACTTCATGTCTCTCCAAGAATCCTCCACACCTTCAGTGCAGATGGGGATGCTGGATGAAGACATCCAGCTTGTGGACTGAGTACTAATGAGGTTTCAGCCTCTTCAGAGTATAGACTGCCATTGTTGGACTAACCCAGGCTATATCATAGAGACCAGTACAGGAGGATCAAGACAGGACGTGGTGCTTACTGGACCTCATTTGGTGACCATGGAAAGGGAAAATCCCAGTGTGAGCACAAGGACAGAACTTTTGTTGTTTGGGCTTGCCAAGAGGAGCCTTCAACATGAATCTTTCAGCCTAATAAAAAAATCAAGACTGAAGATGCTAAAAGATATATGTTGGTGGGGCTGGAGAGATGGCTTAGCTGTTAGGAGGGCCGACTGCTTTTGCAGAGGACCCGGGTTTGATCCCCAGCACCCCATGGCGGCTGAGAACCGTCTTTAAATCCAGTTCCAGGGGATCAGACACTCTCTTCTGACCTCCGAGGCATTGCCGATACAAGTACACAATCTAATGCAGACAGTACATTCACACTAAAAAAAATAAAAAAAAAAAAGATATATAGTGGCGGCATATGTGCATATTTTGGAGTGATGCAAATTGGAAGGAAAAAAAAAAAAAAAAAAAAAAAAAAAAATCCGGGGTTGGAGAGATGGCCCAGCAGTTAAGAGCGCCAACTGCTCTTGCAGAGGATTGGGGTTCGATCCCCAGCACCCACATGGCGGCTGAGAGCCGTCCTAACTCCAATTCCAGGAGAACTCAGTTCCAGGGGAATCCGACACCGTCTCTGACCTCCGTGCATTGCACAACACGGGTGCACAAACTACATGCAGATTCAACACATAAAAAAATAAATAAAAAAAATAGGTCCAAAGAACTGACTGAACAGTGAATTCTGCTCAAAAACAGTACTTCTGCATCAGTATTTTAAATGAGATGAAAAAAGATGAAAAACATATTTGGCAGAAAGTATGAGCTCTTGTGGGGTGGGGGTGGGGGAACAAGGAAGGGGGAATGGGTCTAGAGATTTGATTGGAATTTTGTAATAAAATGCACAAAGCTTCATTAAAAATTGGCTTAAAAACAAATGAGTTCTGAACAGTCTGTGCTACATAGTAAGAACATGTCTCAACAGATTTTTATTTTTTAAGAAAAACATATGGAAAATAACTCAGATACCAAGAGAAACTTACTTTTGCTTACAGTATGCATAGAAATGGACCAGGGACATAGATTAGTTGGTAAAATGCTTCCCTACCATAGACAGAGTGTTCTGTGTCGCAATTCCTGCCATAAACCAGATATTATGGCACACACCCTGTTATGTCAGCACTCAGGAGGTGGTGGCAGGAAGATAATTCAAGTCCCAGCTACAAGTATTCAACCAGCCTGGCTACATGAGACCTTGTCTCAAAAAAAATTAAAAAACAAAAAGTAAAAGAAGGAAAAATTACTTCTGGCTTGTTGACAACATTAAAGGTAGAAGTTCTCAAATTATATTTTGCCCTTTGTTAAATTCTCATCTCTTTTTTTCCCTCCTTAGATATCCGTGACACTGTGAAGTATAAAGAAGTCATGAAACAGTATCCTTTTCCACATGAATTTTACTGAAGAATGTTTTTTGCCTATCCTTGAAATAATATAAGCAGACATACTACATTCTTTTAAGATAGATGTAAGATTTAAGAAAAGGTGAGATGACTGTACGAGAGGTATTGGAAATGACCAGAAATACTATTTTGCCATGTTACATCAGTATTCTTACTGTCTCGTATTGTAATTAACACATCAGGGAAATGAGTGGCCAGATGGTAACTGCCTGGGGCCAATGATGTGGTATTGGCCTGGGTGATGTTTCTTTGATAATTTGAATTCAGTCAGGAAACTCAGAAAAAATTGTTTTGTTGGATTGATTTTGGCGGATTAATTTCTGATGACTGTGTCTCCTGGTTAGTAGTTTCCAAAGGTTGCTTGGCTAAGGGAGAAGCAGAGCAAGGAGTGTTTGCAGACATAACCAGGAATCGAACCAGGTCCTTTGCAAGAGCAATGAGTTTTTAACCTTGGCCTCTCTAGCCCCTGGACAGATGATTTCTTAAATTTATTTATTGGGCTGGAGAGATGGCCTAGCGGTTAAGAGCGCCAGACGCTCTTGCAAGAGACCCGGGTTCGATCCTAGCACCACACATGGGCGGTTGAGAGAAACCGTTCTGAAACTCCACTTCCAGAACTTGGTTCCGGGAATCCGACAAAAAAANTTTTTTTTTTTTTTTTTGTTGTTGTTGACTACTGAAAGTGGATTATTGGCACAATAGTTATTGTTGAGCCATTTCTCCTGTAAATTCTGCTAGGTTTGCATCAAATATTTTGGTTTTCTGTTTTTAGATAAATTTGTGTTGGTAACTGTATTATTTTGATTGACCAACAGCTTTGCCATTATACAGCAGTGAGTTTGTCTCTTCGCCATCTCCATTTCAGCTTTCCTTTCTGAGTGTTTATTCTGTTCTGGATACTTGTGAAGTTGTTTAGCATCTCAGGAGCACATGGGAACTTTCCAGAGCATTACTCTTCAAAACCTTTACTCCCATAGCCTTTCCTTTTCTCTTAAGACTGAAGGTTATCTGTTGATTCCAGCTTCATCCTTTGTCTCAGCTAATATAGTTGTCTGTAAGTATTTTTAAGGAGTATCACCCCTCCATTCATCTTAAGTAGCAGGCTCAGCCTGTGGAGAGTTCTAATCATATGAAATCAAGGCAAGATTTTTTTTTTGTTTTTTTTGTTTTTGGTCTTTTCGAGACAGGGTCTCCCTGTAGCCCCAGCTGTCCTGGAACTCATTCTGTAGACCAGGCTGGCCTTGAACTCACAAAGATCCGCTTGCCCCTGCCTCCCAAGTGCTAGGATTAAAGGCGTGCACCACCACGCCCGGCTCTTTTTTTTTTTAAAGAAGGCTGGAGAAATGGCTTAGCAGTTAAGAGCACATGCTGCTCTTCCAGATGACCTGAGTTTGCTTCTTACTCCAGGTCAGGCAGTTCGGCTCGTAGAAGCCCTATAACTCTGGCACTGCACTCAAGTACACAAACACACACACACAAATAGAGAGAAAATGAAAAAAAAAAAAAGAAAAACCAGGAGAGAGGAAGAAAAGGAGAGAGAGCATAAGAATAAAAGTAGGGGGGCTGGAGAGATGGCCTAGTGGTTAAGAGCACCGACTGCTCTTGCAGAGGACCCGGGTTCGATCCCCAGCACCCAGATGGCGGCTGAGAACTGGAGTTAATGACAGTTCTGTCTTTAACTCCAGTTCCAAGGGAATTCAATGCCCTCTTCTGACCTCTGTGGCATTGCACGACATGGGTGCCCAAACCTACATGCAGCCAGTACATTCATACCCATACAAGAATAAATTAAAAAAAATAAAATAAAAGTAGGGATGATCCAGTGATGGGGTTCCTGCTAAGGTCCAGGCTTCCTGACTCCCACCTGTAAGTTTCCTTTGGGTGCCATTCCTCTAATCCCAGCACTTAAGAGGCTAAGCTAGGAGGATTGCCAATGGTTTGAGGCCAGCCTGGGCTATGTAGCCAGTTCAAGGCCAGCCTGGACAACAGTGAAACTATGTCTCAAAGTGACAAGAATAAAAATAAAAAGGGCTGGTGATGGGGCTGGAGAAATGGCTCAGTGGTTAAAAGGACTGACTACTCTTGTGGGTCAGTTCCCAGGACCCACATGACTGCTAACAACCATTCATAACTCCAGTTTCAGTGGATCTGATGCCATCTTTTGATCTCTGTGAGCGTTATATGACATAAGCTCATATATATATATATATATATATATATATATATATACACACACACACACACACATATATTCAGACAAGACAATTTTTTTATTTATGTATTTAATTTTTTTGGTCTTTTTTGAGACAGGGTCTCCCTTTAGTCCTAGTTGGCCTGGAGCTCGCTCTGTAGACCAGGCTGGGTTTGAACTCACAGAGATCTGCCTACCTCCCGAGTGCTGGGATTCAAGGTGTGCACCACCATGCCCGGCTTAAGCACTTAAAAAAAGGCTAATGATATATCTCAGTAATAAAGCATATGCAAATATTTGGGTTCAGTCCCCAGTAGACTAATAGCCTCGTTTTAGATTATTGCTAGAGAAAAAGTGCTTAAGATATATATTTTCTTTTCTTTTTTTTTTTTTTTAATTTTATTTAAGACAGGATCTCACAATATAGTAGGGGCTAATCTGTAACTTGATACGTAGACCAAACTGTGATCTTTTGTCATAGTGATCTTTTGTCCCTGCCTCCCTAGTGCTCAGATTACCAGTGTATGCCACCATGCTCAGCAGTGCTTAGGGTATCTTTTGCCTATCTAGTCTTTTTCCTCATTGCCTCATTTCTATCACATTCCAGTGATCTTAGGGTAATATTTTAGAGAACACAGTTGGGGATGGTATGCCTAAGGATTTCAAGTTTGAAGACAGCCATAATCTACATTAACTTAAATGAGTCCATGACACCAGTCTTCCTGTGCAGGGAGGTCTTGGAGATCCACTAATGGGACTTCAGCTAATGTCCAGTCTATAAAGAGGAAAGTCTGCTCATGCTTCAAAAGAGAAGCCTGGTCTAGCAAGACCTGACTTTGGCCTCGAGTGGATGGAACTGGTAAATGAAAAGCCAAAAGGAGCCAGGGGCTTCCCCCCTTTACCCCCCAAAACCTGAGGACCAGATCCTCAACTGACCTTGAGAAAACAAAAACCTTGGTTAATCTGGGCTAACAGTGTGGCTTTAAATGTCCAAAAGGAAAGTATAATCAGAAATAAATAATTAGTAAGGCCTGAGAAATTGTACTTCAGGTATAAAACTTGAGATCTTAGTAAAAAGACAAAAAGTTAAAAAAAAAAAAAAAAGCACAGTTGTTTTGCCTGTCTTACTGGCAAGTGCAACTGCCCTGAGGCTGCCACTGCTTTTGCCATCCTTCAAAGACATAAGACACAGCTTTTCAACCTTCCAATATGGACTGAAGATTCACGTCTCTCCAAGAATCCTCCACACCTTCAGTGCCAGATGGGGACTGCTGGATGAAGACATCCAGCTTGTGGACTGAGCTACTACTGAGGTTTCAGCCTCTTCAGAGTATAGACTGCCATTGTTGGACTACCCAGGCTATATCATAGAGACCAGTACAGGAGGATCAAGACAGGACGTGGTGCTTACTGGACCTCATTTGGTGACCATGGAAAGGGAAAACCCCAGTGTGGAGCACAAGGACAGAACTTTTGGTTGTTTGGGCTTGCCAAGGAGGAGCCTTCAAACATGAAATCTTTCAGCCTAATAAAAAATAAATCATAAGCTGAAGATGCTAAAAGATATATGTGGTGGGGCTGGAGAGATGGCTTAGCTGTTAGGAGGGCCGACTGCTCTTGCAGAGGACCCGGGTTTGATCCCCAGCACCCACATGGCGGCTGAGAACCGTCTTTAAGTCCAGTTCCAGGGGAATCAGACACTCTCTTCTGACCTCCGAGGCATTGCACGATACAGGTACACAAATCTACATGCAGACAGTACATTCATACACATAAAAAAATAAAAAAAAATAAAAAGATATATGTGGCATGCATATGTGCATATTTTGGAGTGATGCAAATTGGAAGGAACAACAATAATAACAAAAAAATACTGGGTCGGGGTTGGAGAGATGGCCCAGCAGTTAAGAGCGCCAACTGCTCTTGCAGAGGATTGGGGTTCGATCCCCAGCACCCACATGGCGGCTGAGAGCCGTCTAACTCCAATTCCAGGAGAACTCCAGTTCCAGGGGAATCCGACACCGTCTTCTGACCTCCGTGGCATTGCACAACACGGGTGCACAAACCTACATGCATATTCATACACATAAAAAAATAAAATAAAAAAAATAGGTCAAAGAACTGACTGAAGCAGTGAACTTCTGCTCAAAACAGTAAACTTCTGCATCAGTATTTTAAAAGAGACTGAGAAAAAGATGAAAAACATATTTGGCAGAATGTATGAGCTCTTGTGGGGTGGGGGTGGGGGACAAGGAAGGGGGAATGGGTCAAGATTTGATTGGAAATTTTGTATAAAATGCACAAAGCTTCATTAAAAATTGGCTTTAAAAACAAATGAGTCCATGAACAGTCTGTGCTACATAGTAAGAACATGTCTCAACAGATTTTTATTTTTTAAGAAAACATATGGAAAATAACTCAGATACCAAGAGAAAAACTTACTTTTGTCTTACAGTATGCATAGGAATGGACCAGGGACATAGATTAGTTGGTAGAATGCTTCCCTAGCATAGACGAAGTGTTCTGTGCAATTCCTGCCATAAACCAGATATTATGGCACACACCTGTTATGTCAGCACTCAGGAGGTGGTGGCAGGAGGGTCAGGATTTCAGTTTTATCCCAGCTACATACTGACCTCAAGGGCAGCCTGGGCTACATGAGACCTTGTCTCAAAAAATTAAAAAACAAAAAGTAAAAGAAGGAAAAAAAATTACTTCATGGCTTGTTGACAACATTAAAGGTAGAAGTTCTCAAATTATATTTTGCCCTTTGTTAAATTCTCATCTCTTTTTTTCCCTCCTTAGATATCCGTGACACTGTGAAGTATAAAGAAGTCATGAAACAGTATCCTTTTCCACATGAATTTTACTGAAGAATGTTTTTTGCCTATCCTTGAAATAATATAAGCAGACATACTACATTCTTTTAAGATAGATGTAAGATTTAAGAAAAGGTGAGATGACTGTACGAGAGGTATTGGAAATGACCAGAAATACTATTTTGCCATGTTACATCAGTATTCTTACTGTCTCGTATTGTAATTAACACATCAGGGAAATGAGTGGCCAGATGGTAACTGCCTGGGGCCAATGATGTGGTATTGGCCTGGGTGATGTATTCTTTGATAATTATGAATTCAGATCAGGAAACTCAGAAAAAATATGTTTTGTTGGATTGATTTTGGCGGATTAATTTCTGAATGACATGTGATCTCCTGGTTAAGTAGTTCCAGGAAGGTTGCTTGGCTAGGGAGAAGCAGAGCAAGGAGTGTTGCAGACATAACCTAGGAATCGAACCCAGGTCCTTTGCAAGAGCAATGAGTTTTTAACCACTGAGCCATCTCTCCAGCCCTGGACAGATGATCTTAAAAGATTTATTTATTTGGGCTGGAGAGATGGCCTAGCGGTTAAGAGCGCCGACCGCTCTTACAGAGGACCCGGGTTCGATCCCTAGCACCCACATGGCGGTTGAGAACCGTCTGAAACTCCAATTCCAGAACTCCTGTTCCAGGGGAATCCGACACCCTCTTCTGACCTCCGTGGCATTGCATGACACGGGTGCACACACTTGCATGCAGACAGTACATTCGTACACATACAGAAAGAAATAAAAAAAATTAAAAAAAAATTATTTTTGTTTTATGTGTATGAGTGTTTACCTACATGCATGTATGTGCATCATGTGTATGCAGTGCCTGTGGAGGCCAGAAGAAGAAGTCAGATCCCCTGGAACTGGAGTTATGGATGGTGGTGAGCCATCATGTGTGTCCTGGGAACCAAACCTAGGTTCCTTGCAAGAGCAGCAAGTGCTCTTAACTATTGAGCCATCTCTCCAGCCCTGATGTACATGATCATAATGGTTATTGCCAGCAACCTGTTACTGCTTGACACATCCATGTATTCAGTAAATTGTGGTCATTTTGTTGTCTTCAAGATCTGTGTGACCATCCCTAAAATGATAAATGAACAAGGAATACCTTGATAATGAAAGATTCCTGTAACTAGGATTGTGTGATTGTCATTATCCATTAATGGAATGCTAAAACCATAATGCTGTTCGGATGAGTGATACTCAGATGTGAAATGTATAATCCAGTATATGCAATTTAAATCCTCAACCAAGCATCCAGATATGGACTTGGGCCAAATGGTGGCATAGTGACCTCACTCAATCTTTTTGCTACCAGGTTTGATCAGGTATGACTTCCTTTACATTTATAGAGATGGCTCTGTAAAAATTTGATGCTTACTGTGCCCCAGCTTGATTATGTTGGTAAAGAAGAGCAGGATTGGGGGTACTTGGAATTGGTTAGCCACCAAGGAATGGTGACAAAAGGCTTTTTTTTCTGGTCTTTTTGAGAAAGGATCTCCCTGTAGCCCCAGCTGTTCTGGAACTCGCTCTGTAGACCAGGCTGGCCTTGACTTCAAAGAGATCTGCCTGCCTCTGGCTCCTGAGTGCTAGCACTAAAGGCATGCACCACCATGCCTGGCTTTTTTACTTTAAAAAAAATTCTTTTTTGTTCCTAGCACTTGGGAGGCAGAGGCAAGCAGACCTCTTTGAGGTCAAGGCCAGCCTGGTCTATAGAGTGAGTTCCAGGACAGCTGGGGCTACAGGGAGACCCTGTCTCAAACCTCCTTCCCCTACCCCCACAAAATTGTATATATATTTTGTGTATGAGTGTATTTCCTGCATGTGTGTAAGTGCACCTGTGTCATGCAGAGCCCCGAGAAGCCAAAAGAGGGTGTCATATCCCCTGGACCTGGAGTTACAAATGGTTGTTACCCACCATGTGGGTGCTCTGAACCAAACATGGATCCTCTACAAGAGCAGCCAGTGCTCTAAGCTGTGTTTCTTCTATCCTGATGCTTTCTTGTAACAAGAATTTGTCATCCTTTAGGTTTTCTCTGTGACCTGCTTCCATGAGAGTTTTAATGATTGTTAGAGTTTTACTCTGATGCTACTCTATGAGACAGGGTATTAGCATTTGGCCAAACCAGGAACAATGGTTTACATCAGAATTTTCATCTTAGGAGTCTAAGGCAGGAGAATCAAATGCAGCTACAAGTTCATAGTAAGCGTGACTAACATAGCCCAACCTTGGCTCTTTAAAACAAGTTCCAGGCCAGCCTGGTCTACATAGCAAGTTCAGGTCAGCCAGGATTACACAGTGAGACCCTATCTCAAACAGAGTGGGCCTGGAGAGATGGCTCAGTGGTTAAGGGCACTGGCTGCTCTTGGAGAAGATCTGGTTGGTTCCCAACACTCACATAGTAGCTAACAACTGTCAGTTCCGGGGCATCCAATGCCCTCTTCTCACCTCTGCAGGTATTGCATGAGAAGGGTGCACTTACATACATGCAAGCAATATACTCATATACATAAAATAAAAATAATAAATATGAAAAGAACAAAAACAAAACCAACAAATTTGACCAGTGTGCCAAGAGATCCTGACTTCACAGTGTTGGGTCAGGCCTTTCTACTGTACTCTAGGGTGTAGTGTTGCTGATGTGGCTTTTTACATCATTGAGCCCATTAGTTGGTGCCTAAAATTTTGCTTTTTGTGGTGGTCCCTACAAGACATGCCACAATTGAAGGGTGACCTCTGGTTTTTTGTTGAAATCAGATCCTGTTGTAATTGGCCTCTCTTTCTTTTAGGTGATGAAATTTATTGAAAAGGCCCAGAATTCATTCAAGTAAGTAACTTTAGTTGAATACCTTGTATTGCTCTGTGGTTGGCACATGTCTAGACTTGAGAGAATTTGGATACCTTTGAGGTGAAACTGTGTTGAATGAGATGAAGTCCTTAGAAGTAAATAAATAAAGTGGATAAGGATGACATTGAGTTAAGTAATATAGAGATAAACTTAATATCCCACTCCCAATTATTGTCCCCTTCCTCCCACTGCCAATTTGCATGACTTTGGGAAGTACCTTTGTCTTCTTTTCAGATTTAAGGGAGGGAAGACTGGGTGTCAGTTTGAGAGAGTATGGTCTATTGTGATGGGGAAGACATAGGTGTGGGAGCAACTCCTTACTGGGGCATTGGGAGCATAGGCAGCTCTAGTAATGTAATACTGCAGTAGTCAGGAAACAGACTTGGCGATATCTTGAGGCTCTCCAAATGCAGTTAATCTGCTTGGCTTCTCTTACTGGTATTAAAGCCTTTAAAATATCTTTCTGGGCATTATTTAAGTGAATATGATGCGGAGGATTCAGAGAAAGTGACTTTTTTTTTCTTTTTGGTCTTTTTGAGACAGGGTCTCCCTGTAGCTCTGGCTGTCCTGGAACTCACTATGTAGACCAGGCTGGCCTTGAACTCACAGAGAGCCACCTGCCTCTGCCTCTCGAGTACTAGGATTAAAGGCGTGCGCCACCACGCCTGGTGACTTTTTTTTTTTTTTTTAAGTAATATAGGCCAGGCATGGTGGCACATACCTTTAATCCTAGTACTCAGGAGACCAGCAGGTGGATCTCTGAGAGATTCAGGCTAGCTAGGTCTACATAGTGAGACTCTGTCTCAAAACAAACAAAAGTAACAACATATAAATTACAATTAATTCCTAGTACCATTACCTACCACTATTATTAAATTTGGAGGAATGTTTCCTTTTTCTAAGTTAATATTTTAGGTAAAAAAAGGATATATGCTCTTTATTTTATTTTTATTTTTGTATGTGTATGAATGTACTGTCTGCATGTAGGTTTGTGCACCCATGATGTGCAATGCCGTGGAGGTCAGAAGAGGGTGTTGGATTCCCCTGGACCTGGAGTTAAAGACGGTTCTCAGCTGCCATGTGGGTGCTGAGGATCGAACCCGGGACCTCTGCAAGAGCGGTTGGTGCTCTTAACTGCTAGGCCATCTCTCCAGCCCCAATATATGCTTTCTAAAGAATTCAAATCATGGGCCACAGAAATGTCTCAGCAGCTAAAGGCACTCACTTGCTGCCAAGCTGTCTGATCTGAGTTCAATACCTGGAACCCACATAGTCTATATAGTGACTTCTAGGCCAGTCAGGACTACCAGGGATACCCTATCTTTAATTTTATTTATTTTTGTATGTGTATGAATGTACTGTCTGCATGTAGGTTTGTGCACCTGTGTCGTGCAATGCCGCAGAGGTCAGAAGAGGGTATCGGAGTCCCCTGGAACTGGAGTTCTGGATTTGGAGTTACAGATGGTTCTTAGCCGCCATGTGGGTGCTGGGGATCAAACCCGGGTCCTCTGCAAGAGCAGTCGGTGCTCTTAACCACTAGGCTATCTCTCCAGCCCCAGGGATACCCTATCTTTAAACAAATAAAACAACAACAACAAACCCTAGAAGTTTTGAGATAGTATTTACATCCTATAAAGTTTTATTTTTTGAAACAGGGTCTTGCTGTATAACCCTGGCTGACCTGGAACTCACTACATAGACCAGACTGGCCTCCGTCTCACAGAGGACCACCTGCTTCTACCTCCCAAGTGCTGGGATTAAAGGCATATGCCCACACATCTGGCCCAAGTTTTTCTTTTTTTTTTTTTTTTGTATGAGTGTACTGTCTGCATGTAGGTTGGTGCACCTGTGTTGTGCAATGCTGCGGAAGTCAGAAGAGGGTGTCGGATACCCCTGGAACTGGAGTTAAAGATGGTTCTCAACTGCCATGTAGGTGCTGGGAATCGACGCAGGTCCTCTGCAAGAGCAGTTGGCGTTCTTAACTGCTAGGCCATCTCTTCAGCCTTGAGTTTTTCTTTTTTTAAGATACAGTATTTGAAGCCGGGCGTGGTGGTGCACGCCTTTAATCCTAGCACTTGGGAGGCAGAGGCAGGTGGATCTCTGTGAGTTCAAGTCCAGCCTGGTCTACAGAGCGAGTTCCAGGCCAGCTGGGGCTATAGGGAGAGCCTGTCTCGAAAAGACAAAAAAAAACAAAATAAAAAATGCAGGCGTGGTGGCGCTACACGCCGTTTAATGTCCTAGCACTTTGTGGGAGGCAGAGGCAGTGCGGATCTCTTGTGAGTTCAAGGCCAGCCTGGTCTGCAGAGTAAGCTTCCAGGACAGCTAGGAAACATGGGCTTACAGGGGGACCCTCCGTAATAAAAGAAAAAAAAAAAAGTAATTCAACCGCTATTTCATACTGGTCCTTCACGGGATCATGTAAGTTCAGACCAGTTTCCCTGTACGCTTCAGCTACATGCTTCAAATAGTAATACACTTCCATCATATTTTTCTTTTTGTTCTTTTTTTTTTAAGATTTTTTGTAAAAATTTAATTGTATGTTATTTAATTATATTGTATTTCGATTGTAAATTTATTTATTTATTTATATGAATGCATTTGTCTCCATGTAGGTTTTGTGCACCCGTGTCGTGCAATGCGCAAGAGAGTGCAGAAGAGTGGCATCAGATTCCTGGAACTGGAGTTCTGAATTGGAGTATAGTATGATGGCTCTTGTTAGCTGCTATGTTGGGTGCTGGGGATCGCCGGAGTCCCTCTGCAAGAGCAGTCGGCTGTCTTAACTGCTAGGCCATCTCTCCAGCCCACACTCTTTGATTTTCATGTCGTTCTGTTTCCCTTAGTGGCTTGCTTTCTATTTTTTTTGTTTCTACATATCAGTATTACGGTTTTCTTGACACACTGTGACAACCTGGTGGTTATTGTGGCTTGTTTCTTACTCCCTGCCCCTCGCTCCATCCTGCCCTCCCCTCCCCTCCCCTCCCATCCTCCCTCCCGCGGGTCCCCATCCCCTCACCCCTACCCCTACCGCTTCCCCTCTCCCTTGGCGACTATCCCTCTTTCTCTTCCCTCTCCCCATCTCTCGGGGTTTCTCAGTTCCCTCACCCATCCCTCTTCTGTGGTTTTCCCTTCCCCTTCTTCTTCCCCTCCCCCCTTCCCCTCCCCTTCCCTATCCCCTCTTCTCTCCCCTCCCCATCTCCTCTTCTCTTCCCTCCCCATCCCCTCTTCTCTTCCCTCCCCTCTTCTCTTCCCACCCCTTTTGTCTTTTGGAGGCAGGGTCTCCCTGTAGCCCCAGGTGACCTAGAGTTTGCTGTGTATACTAGATGGGCCTCAATCTCACAAAGATGTGCCTACCTCTATCTCCTGAGTACTAGGACTAAAGGCATGTGCTACCATGCCTGGCTGTGTTCTTGTTTTCGACTATACCTATCTGGTGGGTATGAAGCAGTCTGCCATTGTGACTTTAGTCTTGAGTGACTAATGGTGATGGCTTTCTTCATGTATTTATTGGTCACTGGTGTATATTTGGGAAATGTTTGTTAAAATTCTGTGCTCGTTTTTTAAATTTTTTAAATTTTTGTGTGTGTATGAATGTACTGTCTGCATGCAGGTCTGTGCACCCGTGTCATGTAATGCCACGGAGGTCAGAAGAGGGTGTCGCATTCCCCTGGAACTGGAGTTAAATTGGTTCTCAGCCACCATGTGGGTGCTGGGGATCGATCCCGGCTCTGCAAGAGCAGTCGGCACCCTTAACCGCTAGGCCATCTCTCCAGCCCCTTTGCCCATTCTTAATTATGTATTTACTTACTTTCCTATTAGTTTATTTTTGTGAGGATTGGATCCAAGGTTTTGAATATCCTAAGCCCATGCTCAGCCTGTGTTCTATACTGACTTACATCTCTGTCCCAAAGTTTGCCCATTTTTTTTTTTAATTTTATTTATTTCCGTATGTGTGTGAATGTATTGTCTGCATGCAAGTCTGTGCACCCATGACGTGCAACGCCGCGGAGGTCAGAAGAGGGTGTCGGACTCCCCTGGAACTGGAGTTCTCCTGGAATTGGAGTTTCAGACGGCTCTGGGCCGCCATGTGGGTGCTGGGGATCGAACCCGGGTCCTCTGCAAGAGCGGTCGGTGCTCTTAACTGCTAGGCCATCTCTCCAGCCCAAAGTTTGCCCATTTTAAAATTTAATTTTGTTATTACATTTTAATTGTGTGTATGTGTCTGTGTGGGGTTATGTGCAGGTGCCCACAGAGGCCAGAGGCTTTAGATCCTGCTGAACCTGAGTTATAGGCAGTTGTAAGCCACTCCAGTGTGGGTGCTGGGAACTGAACTCAGGTCCTCTGAAAGAGCAGTATGTGCTCTTAACTGCTGAGCTGTCTCTTAAGTCCAAATTTGCCCATTTTTAAAAAGCACGTTTGTTGAGATACAGTTCACATGTCATCCAAGTATGCAGTTCAGAGGCTTCTAGTACATTCACAGAATCGTGTACAGGATTGTGTAACCCGCACCACAGTCCATTTTAGAACATTGTCTTACTTTTTACTTTAGGAGTAGTCTGTAGCTGACAATCCCTTATCCACCCTTCCTCACCCTCCGTTCCACTCCACATCCTCATCCCTAAAAAGCCAGATGGTTTCCAAAGAGATTTGCATTCTGATTTTGCTTATCTCTCAGTTGTAATATTTTCGTACCTATCATAGTTTCCCGTGGGATTATTTGCAACAGTTCACACTATTGTTGATCCTTCTCAGTAGCATGAATATTGGACATAGAATAAACACTTGGGAATATGGTGTGTAGTTTTAGGGCATGGCAGATTTTTTTTTTTCTTTTTGAGACAGGATCTTCCTATAGCCCCAGCTTGTCTGGAATTCACTCTGTTGACCAGGGTGGTCTTGAATTCACAGAGATCTGCCTGCCTCTGTCTCCTGAGTGCTGGGATTAAAGGTGTGCACCACCACAACCAGCTGTGATGGAACATCTTTAAGTACTTCAAAAGTGTAACACTTCTTTTATGGTCTTGACCCAGATATGTCTTGATTGATACACCTGGACAGATTGAAGTATTCACCTGGTCAGCTTCTGGAACAATCATCACTGAGGCCCTGGTGAGTATTCTGTCTTGTTAGGAGAGTAGCTTGAGGGCGGACAGACTTAGCATCTTACCACCTGGACTGTACATGAGCAGGAGATGGAGGAGCTCTGTACACCCTGTCGAAAGTGGTTCTCCCTTGCCACGAAAGGTAGGAAAAGAGTCTGGGAACAAGTGGTGAGCCCTCTAATCAAGACTTTATTTTGTGGTTCCAGGCATCCTCATTTCCAACAGTGGTCATCTATGTAATGGACACGTCACGAAGTACTAACCCAGTGACCTTCATGTCCAACATGCTGTATGCATGCAGGTAACTGATTATTGATGGGCACAGTGTTCTGTCAGGTATAAGGCTTCCTTCTTGTTCTTTTTTTTTTTTTGTTTTTTTTTGAGACAGGGTCTCCCTGTAGCCCCAGCTGTCCTGGAACTCACTCTGTAGACTAGGCTGGCCTTGAACTCACAGAGATCTGCCTGCCTCTGCCTCCCAAATGCTAGGATTAAAGGCGTGCGCCACCACGCCCAGCGCTTCTTGTTCTTTTAATTATTTATTTGGTCTTTTTGTGTCAGGGTCTCCCTGTAGCCTGAGGTGGCCTGGAATTTGCTGTGTAGACCAGGGTAGCCTTGAACTCACAGAGATCCACCTGCCTCTGCCTCCAGAGTGCTGGGATCAAAGTCATTTGCCACCATGCCCGGCCTTAAATAGTTAAATCTTTGTGTATGTGTGTGAGCCTGTGTGAGTGTGTGTATGTACCATGTGCGTGTAGGAGCTCATGGAGGCTGAGATATGCTGTCTGACCCCCTGGAACTGGAGTTAAGCAGTTGTAAGATGTGTGTGTGTGTGTGTGTGTGTGTGTGTGTGTGTGGTGTTTTTGTCAGCTGTTGGCTTGATGTTGGCTGTCATTTTGTTTTAGGAGAGTAGACTGGATACTATGTAAAAATGTCTAAGTCTGAATCTTTTTTTCTTAGTTTCAAGAGCTTAAATGCCTTTTTAGTTGTTTTTAATGTAGTCCAACTGGCCTTGAACTCATGAACTTCCTGCTCTGTCTTTTGAGTGTTGGGTTTATAAGTGTATATGACACCATACCTGGTCTTAACTGCTTTTATTAATGCCGGTTCAATGTTTAATTTTTCAGCATCTTATACAAAACCAAGCTGCCTTTCATTGTGGTCATGAACAAAGTAAGTGGTACTTCCTGTGGGGATTTCAACATGTCTTTAGCACAGAGCCTTGTCTGGTTTTAGAAACATTGGATGGGTGGGAAGAGTGACTTCAGGTGCTGGTAGGAGATTGAGATTTTACCACAGGCTGAGCATGATAGTGCATGCCTTTAATCCCAGCACTTGGGAGGAAGAGGCAGGTGGATCTCTGTAAGTTCATGGCCAGCCTGGTCTACACAGTGAGTTCCAGGCCAGCTGGGGCTACAGGGAGACCATGTCTCAAAAAAAAGATTTTACCACAAAAGGCACAGACACTTAGGGAAGTGGATACTATCAGATGTAGTGAATATTACGTGCTGTCTCTTAACCCAAAGCTATTTTAGGGTAGAATAATCCCTCAACCATAATTTATCAGTTATCCCTCAGAATCAGGGATTCTGTGTAAATAGAGGAGGGACAAGCAGCTACTGGAAATAACGATCAAAGACAAGAGAAACTTCTTTGTGGGTCGTTGCCTTTGAGATGGAAACGGGAGGCAAAGAAGATCTATGGATGATCTGTTCTTTATTTTCACTACTTAAATAATTTTTTGTTTAGTATATGACCTTGATTCCGGTTTCTGACAGTTGTGTTCTCCCTGATATAGACTGACATCATTGATCACAGCTTCGCAGTGGAATGGATGCAGGATTTTGAGGCCTTCCAAGATGCCTTGAATCAAGAGACTACATATGTCAGTAACCTGACTCGTTCAATGAGCCTGGTGTTAGATGAGTTTTACAGTTCGCTCAGGGTAAACTACCTCCTGTTCATACTAACAGTCTGCATGTAATGTCTTAACCCAGAGGACTGCCTTTGAACCTAGCTTAGAAGGAAGTTTTTTTATATTCTATAAAGTAACTTCTAATGTATTGCTTAGTAAAAAATAAGAGTTTATGTGCTAGGAATTTAGCTTAGTAGTAGAGCACTTGCCTAGCATACAAATTCACAAGGCCTGGGTTCAATTACCAACATTTCAGAAAAACACAACTATGGAGGTTTACAGAGTAAATAACCCTCTCTTCTGAGAGTTTATGGTCTAGTTTAGAAGAATACATCAAGAATTCAAGCATAATATACTGTAGTCAGTGGCTTAGGGAAGATTGGAAATTGGTTCTGATGGTTGTGGAGGAACAGATGAAAGTGAGTGACTTTGGAGGATGTAGCATGAGATAAGCGTTGAAGGAAGGTAAGAGTTATGTTAGTAAAAGTGGGTATGGGTAGCCCAGAGTGTGTTGATGGCCCAGCCAGAAGTATTAAGAGAACAGAACGTGATTTGGTTTGGTTTGGTAGGGAATAGCTCCTAGGTCTCACTACTGTTTGATCCTGATGATTGCTTTAAGTGTTAATAATTCCATTGACTTATTTTCATGACTCTTGGCTAGATATACAATTTTGTTCTATCTGGGCTTTGCTTTTTGCCAGACTCCTTCAAGTATCCCAGCCTTTTGTATGACATTTAGAACAATAATGCACACTATTTAGAAATGTACATCCAGGGCTGGAGAGATGGCCTAGTAGTTAAGAGCGCCCGACTGTTCTTGCAGAGGACCCGGGTTCGTTCCCCAGCACCCACATGGCGGCTGAGAACCGTCTTTAACTCCAGTTCCAGGGGAATCTGACACCCTCTTCCGACCTCCGCAGCATTGCACGACAAGGGTGCACAAACCTACATGCAGACAGTACACTCATACACATACAAAAATAAAAGTGTCCTCCACCTTAAAAAAAAAAAAATGTACATCTATTCCCTCTGTGGCTTTCATGATGCTTCTTGGCAGGTGGTTGGTGTCTCTGCTGTGGTGGGCACTGGCTTCGATGAACTCTGTGTACAAGTCACCAGTGCTGCAGAAGAGTATGAAAGGTGAGGATGAAGGAAGGGCATGCTGATGCCATTCTTCACAGCATACAATTCTGATTTGGTAATAGTTTTGCCAGGAGAACCATTTAAATTTTCATCAAGTATATAGTATATGTACCTTACAAGTACTGGACTTGATGATACTTAGGAGTAATAGATTTCTGTTTCCTTCTTAAAAAAAAAAAATCACTGTACTGAATGATTGAGAGGTCAGTAGGCCTTTTCTGTGAAGAGCCACTTAGTGGCTATTAGAAGCTTTATGGGCAATTCTTCATCTGTCCTTGTAGGACAAAGGCATCTGTAGATAGTTTATAAACAAAAGGTCACAGTTCATCTCCTGAAAGACTTATCTACAGAAACAGACATGATCTGCTCTTGGCACCAAGATCATGTATTTGAGAACATACATGCATTGTCCTAGAACAGTTGACACATCATAGTGACATTCCGTGATAAATGTCTGCTAGACCTGTTGCCATTGCTGATAGTGCAGTCCCCTTCACATAAAGAAAAGGGGATTAGAGCACCTGTGACATTAACCATGGCCTCAGAGGCTGCTTGATGGCATTCTGCTTTGATTTCATGGTTTGTCAGACACATTATTTTCTGGTTGATTAATCAGACAAGGGGCTTGTGCTATTTCTAAGGCTCAGGACAGATTAGGTTCTCTATTCTTTCAGTGCTATGGCCTGGGGTTGTTATGTCATTATACATTGGGTTTCCTGAGCAACAGCTTGTCTTCTCACAGTTTCCTCACATGAATGATGAACTCCTCAGCCATAAGATCTCAGTGTTAGTTTTTGCAACCCAGCAGTCAGGGGTTGTGTCTTTCCTGGCTTTCTCCAGGTGGGAGCAGCACCATGGCTTTCAATTCCAGAGGAACAGACTGACCAGGATGGTTTACCTGGGATGTCTAGGGAAGCAGGATTTTGTTATTGTCAGTTTTAAGAAAATAGAAGTGATAGGGGTCAAGGTGGGTGGTGTGGATGATTCAGGAAAGGAATTTAGAAGGTGTTTCTTTTTCCAGGGAATATCGTCCTGAATATGAACGTCTGAAGAAATCATTGGTGAGAAGCAAAATTATTTTAGAGCTATCAAAAAAGGCCATTCAAGGGGCTGGAGAGATAGCCTAGTGGTTAAGAGCACCAACTGCTCTTGCAGAGGACCTGGGTTCGATCCCCAGCACCCACATGGCGGCTAAGAACCGTCTGTAACTCTAATTCCAGGAGAACTCCAGTTCTAGGGGAATCCGAGACCCTCTTCTGACCTCCGCGGCATTGCACCACACGGGTGCACAAACCTACATGCAGACAGTACGTTCATACACATACAAAAATAAATAAAATTAAAAGAAAAAAAGGCCACTCAAATCCACATACAGTGGCACAGGCCTGCAGTCTCAGCTGCTTACCAGAGACTGACTGATAGGGGAGGACTTCTTGAGCTGAGGAGTTGGAGACTAGCTTGGCATACATAGTTAGACCCCATTTATTTATTTTTATGTGTATGAGTATTTTGCCCATGTGTGTATAAGTTGCACATATGTTGTGTAGTGCCTCAGAGGATAGAAGAAGGCATTGAATCCCCTGGAATTAGGTTTATGGAGAGTTGTTAGAAACCTTGTGGGTGCTTGGAATTGAACCCTGGGTCCTCTACAAGAATAGACAGGGCTCTTAACCACTGAGCTATCTTTCCAGCTTTAACTCCATCTTTTTTTATTTATTTTTTTTAATTATTTATGTGTATGAGTGTACTGTCTGCATGTAGGTGGTGCACCCATGTCGTGCAATGCCATGGAGGTCAGAAGAGGGTGTCAGATTCCCCTGGATCTGGAGTTAAAGACGGTTCTTAGCCGCCATATGAGTGCTAGGGATCGAACTTGGGTCCTCTGCAAGAGCAGTCAGTGCTCTTAACCGCTGAGCCATTTCTCCAGCCCTGACTCCGTCTTTTAAACCAAGACAAATGAGCTGGGTATGGTGATGTACTTCTGCAATCTCAGCATTTGGTTGGTGGAGAAAAATGGGAAGGAATCCAAGGCCAGTCTTAGCTACATAGTGAGTTTGAAGCCAGTCTGAGCTGCATGAGACACTATCCCCAAAAAACCAAGAAAGAAAAACCTAACCCTTACCTTAATTGTCCCCAAACTCCTCATACAGCCACCTCAGTCATTCTGGCATGAATGCTTTTGTTTAGGCTTTCACTCTGTGTGCGTGTGTGTGTGTGTGTGTGTGTGTGTGTGTGTGTGCACACTTTTTTTTTACAATGAACTTTATTTTTTAATTTTTTTTTAATTTATTTTTATGTGTATGAGTGTACTGTCTGCATGTAGGTTGGTGCACCTGTGTTGTACAATGCCTCGGAGGTCAGAAGAGGGTGTCGGATTCCCCTGGAACTGGAGTTAAAGACAGTTCTTAGCTGCCGTGTGGGTGCTGGGAATTGAACCTGGGTCCTCTGCAAGAGCAGTCGGTGCTCTTAACTGCTGAGCCATCTCTCTAGCCCCACTTTCAGTATATTTTTTTAAACTTACCTTAATTTACATATTTTTTAGCTTTACTGAGGTATAATTGACTAATAAAATTTCAGTGTTTCTTTAAAATTCTTGTTTGTATTTTTTTTTTTTTTGGTGTTGCTCAGGATTGAACCTGGAGTTCTACCACTGAGCTACATGCCCAGCCCCATTTATTTTTGAGTTGGGGGTCTCACTGTACCCCAGGCTGGTCTCAATTCTGAGGCTCTCCTGATCTTCTACCTCAGCTTTCCTGAATAGGAGGGTCTATAGGAATGTGCCACCACATCCCACCTTGAATACTTGTTCATTGAAATTTACAAATTTGTATATAGGTTATCTGTATGCAGAAAGGCCTTTGAATAAATTTTCTTCTCTTTGTATTTGAATATTTATTCTTCTGTTATTATTATTATTATTATTATTATTATTATTATTTTAGTATTCCAAGTACTGGGATTACAGGCATGAGCCACCACACTGGCTTTGTATTTGACTATTTTTGTTCTTTTCGAGATGGTCTCCCTGTAGTCCCAGCAGGCCTGGAACTCTCTATGTAGACCAGGCTGGCTTTGAACTTGCAGAGATCCACCTGCCTCTA
Source organism: Rhizomys pruinosus (assembly GCA_009823505.1). NCBI lineage: Eukaryota > Metazoa > Chordata > Mammalia > Rodentia > Spalacidae > Rhizomys > Rhizomys pruinosus. The sequence goes on along the minus strand of VZQC01003102.1, from coordinate 1,980,762 downwards.
CCTCCCGAGTGCTGGGACTAAAGGTGTACATCACCACGCCCAGCTATATTTGAATTTTTTTTTTAATCAAAATTTTGCTGAAATATATACTAAGACTTTTTAGTACCCCACCACCCATTTTTTCACAGTCAATTTAAAGGTTAGTTGTAGTTTCCTCTTAATTCTTATCCAAAATGTTAAATTGACATATTCCTCTTTTCCAAGACTGCATTGGGTCCTTTGTCACAGAGCCTTCTTGTAAGGTCTACTTGAGGATTCTTTGGATATGTTTTGGGTCTAATTTCTGAATCCTTTTATTCCACCAAGGACTGAACATCTGCCACTTAGGCCCATATAACTCATTATTTTTGTCCTCTTATCAGTCGCCCCTTACCAGCCTTTAGTCCCAGCACTCTGGAGCCAGAGGCAGGTGGATCTCTGTGAGTTCAAGGCCAGCCTGGTCTACATAGTTCCAGGCTAGCTCAGATTACAGTGAGACCCTGTCTAAAAAAAGACCAAAAAAAAAAAAACCCAAAACCAACCAAACAAACAAACAAAAACTGCTGGCATCTAATTTACGCATCTGTATTAGTTTGTATTATTTTTTGTGCTGATGATTTCATCTAGTGCTTCATGTCTACTGAACACCCACTTGGCCACTGATCTATAAGCTATGCCCCAGACCACCCCCCCTTTTTTTAAAGTTCCATTTATTTATTTATTTATTTATTTATTTTGTTTGTTTTTTGTTTGTTTTGGTCTTTTTAGACAGAGTCTCTCTGTAGCTCCAGCTGTCCTGGAACTCATTGTGTAGACCAGACTGGCCTTGAACTCACAGAGATCCACCTGCCTCTGCCTCGCAAGTGCTGGGATTAAAGGTGTGCACCACCATGCCCGGCTCATTTATTTTTTTTTAAAGCCACATTTATTTCTTTTTGTGTAGGGGGTTGCATGTGTGGGAGGAAAAGAACAACTTGTAGGAGTCCATTGTCTCCTTCCTCCATGTGGGTCCTGGGGATCAAATTCAGGTTTTCAAGCTTTGTAGCAAATATCTTTACCCACTGAGCCATCTGCTGGCCCAGGATCTCTTTTTTAACATGAGGACATTTTCCCTATATATAGGCAAGTGCACAGAGTGACCAGCAGAAAGAGCAACTGGAACGCCTCCGGAAAGATATGGGCTCTGTAGCCTTGGACACAGGAACTGGCAAAGGTATCAGAAGGATTATTGGTGCTAGAAGTAAACGAAGGTGGATTTAGTTCCATTCAGTAGGAATGAGAAAAGAGAAAAGGAAGAGAATGAGAAAAAAGATAATGCAAATGTAGACATGTATATTTACATTTGTATAAGTCACTTCAAACAGAAAATACTGTTCTGAGTCTTCTGGGAAGATTTACTTTACTTTGGCATCATTCTCTGTCTTTGTTTTGTTTTGTTTTGTTTTGTTTTGTTTTGTTTTGTTTTGTTTTGTTTTGTTTTGTTTTGTTTTTCCTCACAGTTTTAGCCGACTGACTTTTAGATTAATAGAAAAATTCTATGAGCAGTACAGAAAAGTGCCCTAACTTGAGATTCCCAGAATGTAACTTCTACCACATTTGCTTTTTATTCTTCCCTTCTCTTCCTCCCTTGTGTGACTTTACATGGTACCTGTTACTTTTTTCTAAGTTAAAAACTCAGGTCCGCCGGGCATGGTGGTGCACGTCTTTAATCCTAGCGCTTGGGAGGCAGAGGCAGGCGGATCTTTGTGAGTTCAAGGCCAGCCTGGTCTACAGAGTAAGCTCCAGGACAGCTGGAGCTACAGGGAGACCCTATCTCAAAAAGACAAAAAAAAAAACAAAAAAAAAAAACAAAAAAAAAACCTCAGGGCCAGGCATAGTGATGCACGACTTTAATCCCAGCACTTGGGAGGCATAAGAAGGTGGATTTCTGTAAGTTCAAGGCCAGCCTGGTCTACAGAGTGGGTTCCAGGACAGCTGGGGCTGGAGAGACAGGGAGACCCTGTCTCAAAAAGATCCCTCCCTCCGGGGCTGGAGAGATAGCCAAGCGGTTAAGAGCGCCAACTGCTCTTACAGAGGTCCTGGGTTCGATCCCCAGCACCCACATGGCGGCTGAGAACCGTCTGAAACTCCAATTCCAGGAGAACTCCAGTTCCAGGGGAATCCAAGACCCTCTTCTGACCTCCACGGTATTGCATGACACGGGTGCACAGACCTGCATGCAGACAGTACATTCATACACATACAGAAATAAATAAAATTAAAAAAAAAAAAAGACCCCCCCCTCAAAACCCAAAACAACAGCAACAAAAAAACCCCTTAGATGCAGATAGGATGCCTGTTTGAATCTTTCTGTATATATTTCCTAAAAACAGATAATATTTTATATAATCTCAGTACAGTTATGAAAAATGAGGACATCAACATAAATATAGTACTGCCAACACATAGATCTTAGTTAGATACAGCTGTTTTTCCTTTTTTTTTTTTTTTTTCTTGTCTTTGGAAGTTTTGAAGCTTTGAGGGTTGTGTTGTTTTGCAATTGCAACAGAGTCTCACTGTATAGCCCTGACTGGCTTAGAAATTGCTGTGTAGACCAGACTGGGTTAGAACTCAAAAGACATCCACTTGCCTCTTCCTCACAAGTACTGGGATTAAACATGTATGCCATCATGCTTGGTAGGGTAGTTATTTAATAAACTATACTTGAATTTGAGTTTCTCTGAAGTTTCATCATGATTTGATACATGTCATGATTTTTGACAGTTTTTTATAATAGTAAAGGTTTTTGTTTGTTTTGAGATAGCTTCTCCCTTTAGCCCCAACTGACTATGTAGACTAGGCTGGCCTTCAGCTCACAGAGATCTTCCTGCCTCTGCCTCCTGAGTGCTGGGACTAAAGCTGTGTGTCACCAGGCTTGGCCTAATAGTAGAGTTTTACTTGAAGAAATTTTGAATTGTGTGTGTATATGTGTCTGTATATATGTGTCTGCATTGTGGGTATGTGCACCTGTGAATGCAGGTGCTTTCGAAGGCCAGAAGAAGGTGTTGGATGTCCCAGAGCTGGAGTTACAGGTGGCTATGTGCCACCAGAAGTGAATGCTAGAACTCAGGTTCTCTGCAAGAGCAGTAAATGCTCTCCACCTCTGAGTCCCACCGTAACCTGAATTGTTTATTTTGACATATGGACGGGATCAGGGAGCAAATGATGCTGATTTGTTCCATTATTGGTAATGGTAATTTTGCTGCCTTGTCTAAGTGGTGTTTATGGGGTTTTCTCATCCTAAAGTTACATTTTTCTCTTTTAAGAATTTTGTATGGGGGGTAGAGAGATGGCTGAGTGGTTAAGAGTATAGCTATTCTAATCCAGAGGACCTGGGTTCAGTTCCCAGTGACCTCATGGTGGCTAACAGTCTGTAACTCCAGTTTCAGGGACCTTCTTCTGGCCTCCATGAGAATTGTATGCAGGCAAAACACTCAAACATAATTAAAAAATAGGTTTATTTGGGACTGGAGAGATGGCCTAGCGGTTAAGAGCACTGACTGCTCTTGCAGAGAACCTGGGTTCGGTCCCTAGCACCCACATGGCGGCCCAGAACTGTCTTTAACTCCAGTTCCAGGGGAATATGATGCCCTCTTCTGACCTCCGTGGCATTGCACGACATGGGTGCACAAACCTACATGCAGACAATACATTCATACAAATACAAAAATAAATAAAATTTAATAAAAAAGCTTTAAAAATCATACAAAGATAAATAATAAAAAAATTAAAAAAATAAAAATAAAAAAATGTTTAATTATTTAATGTGTATGAGTGTTAGTGCTTGTATGTATGTACGTCCATCCATGTTGTACAGTACCTTAGGAGACCAGAATAGGGCATTGGAGCCCCTGGAAATTGGAGTTATGGACGGTTGCTAGCCACCATGTTGGTGCTGGGATTTATTTTTTTAATTAAAAAAAAATTTTTTTTTATGTGTATGAATGTACTGTCTGCATGTAGGTTTGATGCACCCATGTTGTGCAATTCCGAGGAGGTCAGAAGAGGGCGTTGGATTCCCCTGGAACTGGGTTCCAAAGATGGTTCTTAGCCGCCATGTGGGTGCTGGGAATCAAACCCCAGTCCTCTGCAAGAGCAGTCAGTGCTCTTAACCACTGAGCCATCTCTCCAGCCGGGTGCTTTGGTGCACCCATGTTGTGCAGTTCTGAGGAGGTCAGAAGAGGGCATTGGATTCCCCTGGAACTGGAGTTAAAGATGGTTCTTAGCCGCCATGTGGGTGCTGGGAATCGAACCCCAGTCCTCTGCAAGAGCAGTCAGTGCTCTTAACCACTGAGCCATCTCTCCAGCCGGGTGCTGGGATTTGAACTCAGGTCTTCTGCAAGAACAGCCAGTGCTGTCAACTGCTGAGCCAGTTCTCATCCCTGTAAATTCTTTTTTTTTTTTTAAGTTTAAAAAAAGAATTTTGTATGGTAGCATCTTGAGTATGTATACAGTTGTCAAAGATTGACTCACCATTATTATTATTTTTATCACTGTTGCTACTACTATTATTATTTTAGTCAGGATCTTGCTCTGTAGCCCAGGCCAACATTAAACTCTAGGTAGCTAAGGCTGACCTGGAACCTCCCATGTCATCTTCCCAAGTACAGGCTTATAGATGGTGTTGCAACCACCCATTATATTAGATTTAGTATTGTTGATGTGGTAGGGATAGATCCATTTTTTTCTGTGACATATTTAGTAGTGCTGTCTCTTTGTGGTTGTCCTTTGACTTTATTCACGGAGCTATTTTGCCAGGCAGAAGCTATTTTGCTTTGCTTTATTTTGATGAGTCAGATTTTTTCCTGATATCTTTTTTTGTTTTTGTTTTTGTTTTTGAGACAGGGTCTCCCTGTAGCTCTGGCTGTCCTAGAACTCACTCTGTAGACCAGGCTGGCCTTGAATTCACTGAGATCCACCTGCATCTGTCTTCCAAGTGCTAGGATTAAAAGCATGCACCACTACTCCCAGCAGTTCCTGATATCTTTTATTGCATGTGGATTTGAAGTCTTAGGAAATCTTTTCCTCCTCCTCTGCGAAGGGATTAACTCATGTTTTATTGTAGTATTTATGTGTGCTCATTCTAAATGCAGGTCCCTGGGGCAGTTAGAGCTTATCTTGGGTATGATATGAGGTATAGATAGATTTATGCTATTTTTCTCAATAGTAGTATCTCCTCACTCTTGTTACTAAGTTTACCTTTGCCTCAGAGGCTTGAGGCTCTGAGATGGAACCTGTATAAGTAGACTAATGTGCCATGCACTTGGATGTATTTTTTAAAGTTCCTAATTTAAAAAAAATATTTTTACATTTATTAGCCAGGCATGGTGGTGCACACCTTTAATTCCACCACTTGGGAGTTAGAGGCAGGTGGATCTCTGAGTTCAAGGCCAGCCACATATTGAGTTGTAGGCCATCTGGGGCTGCTTGGAAACCTTGTCTCAAAAAGATGGAAAAAAATTTTTTTACATTTATTTATTTATTATTTTTTAGTGTGTTTTATGTGTGTGAGCACATAATTGCTGTGGTAGGTGTGTGGGGGTAAGAGGACAACTCTGAGTTCTTTCCTTCTACCATGTGAGTTCTATGGATTGAACTCAAGCCATCAGGATTGGCAGCAAGTGCCCTTACCTGCTGAATCATCTAGTTGGCCCTGGACTTTTTTTTTTTAATTATTTTTTATTTTTTATTAAATTGTATTTATTTATTTATTTTGGTCTTTTCGAGACAGGGTCTCCCTGTAGCCCCAGCTGTCCTGGAACTCACTCTGTAGACCAGGCTAGCCTTGAACTCACAAAGATCCGCCTGCCTCTGCCTCCCGAGTGCTAGATTAAAGGCGTGCGCCACCACGCCCGGCCTCCAGCTATTTATTTTTTAGGTGTATGAATGTACTGTCTGCATGTAGGTTTGTGCACCCGTGTCGTGCAGTGCCGTGGAGGTCAGAAGAGGGTGTCAGAATCCCCTGGAACTGGAGTTAAAGACGGTTTTCAATCGCCATGTGGGTGCTGGGGATTGAACCCAGGTCCTCTGCAAGAGCAGTCGGCACTCTTAACCACTAGGCCATCTCTCTAGCCCCAGCCCTGGACTTTATAATTTTATTGTACTGATTTTTTTTTTGGGGGGGGGTCCTTTTGTGACAGGGTCTCCTTGTAACCCCAGCTGGCCTGGAACTCACTCTGTAGACCAAGGCTAGCCTTGAACTCACAGAGATCCACCTGCCTCCATCTCCCAAGTGGTAGGATTAAAGGTGTGTGCCACCATGCCTGGCAGATTTCTTTACCAATATGCCTGTATCATGTCTTAGTTATGTAGCAGTTTTGTAAAATGTTTCAATATTGGCTAGGCCTGGTCTTCCTCATCCTTTCCCTTTTCCTCTTTCTAGCCCTTTTTTACATACTTATCTTTCTCATATAGTGTAGAAAGCCTGTTGGTATTTGTATTAGGATTTCATTATACTCCTTAAGTAATTTAGGAGGAACTGATATCTCTATGATCTTCATCTTCCTACTCAAGAGGAGGAAAGTATGCCTTTTCACTTGGCAGGTCTTGCATTTCCTTTTAGAGTGTTTAAAGTTATCCTGGTGTATATTTTGCATATTTCTTATAAAATTTATTCCATGAATTTCATTTTGTTAAGTATTGAAAATGACTTTTGCCGGGTGTGGTGGCGCATACCTTTAATCCTAGCACTTGGGAGGTAGAGGCAGGTGGATCTTTGTGAGTTCAAGGCCAGCCTGGTCTACAGAGTGAGTTCCAGGAGAGCTGGGGCTACAGGGAGACCCTGTCTCGAAAAGNATTGTACTTAGGTCTTTAAGAACAAGTATAAGTATTCTAAACCAAGACAAAACTGGTGTATATATTGAGGCTGAATTAAAATTACTTCTCTGGCAGCTGTTTTCAGATGTCTCTAGTTGTAAGAAGTAAACAGTCACAATTTGAACAAATGTCCTGTGTAGTAATAAGATGAGACAGAACAAATCATTAAAGCTGTTACTAATTGTAGATGCTTCTAGACATTGGATGTTCAACTTTTCTTTTTTCTTTTTTTTTTTTTTTGCTCTTTTTGAGACAGGATCTCCCTGTAGCCCCAGCTGGCCTAGAACTTATTCTGTAGACCAGGCTGGCCTTGAACTCCCAAAGATCCGCCTGCCTCTGCCTCCCAAGTGCTGGGATTAAAGGCGATTGCCTCCACACCCGGCTCTTCTTTCCTTCCTCTTATTGTTAAAATTTTTTACATGTATGAGTGTTTTGCCTGCATGTAAGTGCAACGCATGTGTGAAAAGCCTCATAGGCTACTGAAGAATAGTCCTTCCTTCCTGTAGTTTATATCCTCAAAGATACTAACTCCCATATGCTGAATTCTGTGCCAGAAATTTCCTGAGTACTTTCTTTTCATCATTGGGGCTCAGCCCTTATTCTTCGAGTAGGGAATTTGTCCTCTAGTAGCATATTTGATTTTCCCTTCCTTTGGGCCTGAATGATACTGTGGCTGCTGTATTTTAAGTCATTTCATCCTTTGTTATCTTCAGATCCTCCCTCAACTTGTATCCCACTTGGAAGCTTCCTCAGTACTTTGACCCTGAGTTGTCATAGTACTGGATCTGCTTTCTTTTCTTAAGCTTTCATAGGAAAAAAAACATGGCTTCTTCCAAGTTGTGAGTTAGTGAGACAGAGTGCTACTGCTCAGGGGCAAGTGTCTTGTGTTGGGGTTTTGAGCAAGATATTTATACAGTATTGAGCTCATGAAAAATACTTTGTGAACTAAACATGGTAGAAATAAGTGATTTTAGATATAGTTAGAAGACCCAAGGTCTTGAGATTCTGTTGTGGTTAGCATTCTCATGATGCTAAAATAATCATAATTAATTCAGAATCAGCTCCTTAAGGGCACATTTGTACTGATGATTTTTTTTTTTTTTAATAAAAGGAAGAGTTTATTTGAGCTTACGATTGATGGTTCCAGGGAATTAGAGTCCATTGTTGCGGGAGGCATGGCGGCTGGAGCTGGAGCAGAAAGCCGAGGGTCACATTTCACAATAAACACTGTCAAGAGAGAGCTATTTTTTTTTGGTCTTTTCAAGACAGGGTCTTCCTGTAGCCCCAGCTGTCTGGAACTCACTCTGTAGACCCGGCTGGCCTTGAACTCACAAAGATCCACCTGCCTCTGTCTCCCAAGTGCTAGGATTAAAGGTGTGCGCCACCACGCTGGCTTGTACTGATGATATTTTAACTTTAGACAGCGTATCTCCTGTGCTGGACCCTTCTGACTTCATCCTGACTCGAGGAACTTTGGATGAAGGGGATGAAGAAGCTGACAGTGATACTGATGACATTGACCACAGAGGTGAGAGGTGGCTGAGGTGGCTTAATGAAAGCAGAGCAGTTGCATTGTGTGTTCAGATTATCATTGTTGCGAGAAGACCGTGAGCATGTGCCAGTGACGGGAAAGAGGAGATGGTAAAGGATATAGCTCCAGCAGGGTTTCCACATGAAGACTTCTGACCCTGCTACATGTTCCAGTTGACTTTGTGGCGGGACTCTCAGCCTAGGGAATGGCTGCTGCCCATATGGGCCTTTAACTCTCAGAGATTTGCCTGCCTCTGCCTCCAGAGTGCTGGGATCAAAGGTGTGTGCCACCACACCCCACTAAATTTTTTTAAATTCTTTTTTTTTTTTTAATTCTTTTATGTGTATGAGTATACTGTCTGCATGTAGGTAGGTGCACCCGTGTCGTGCAATGCTGCGGAGGTCAGAAAAGGGTGTCGGATTCCCCTGGAACTGAAGTTAAAGACGGTTCTTAGCCACCATGTGGGTGCTGGGAATCAAACTTGGGTTCTCTGCAAGAGCAGTCGGTGCTCTTAAGCACTGAGCCATCTCTCAAGCCCCTAATTTTTTTTTTTAATTACATTTATTTCTTGTGTGCGTGTGACATCAGAGGACAACCTGTGGGAACCAGTTCTTTCCTTTTCCCACGTGGGTCTTGGGGATCAAATTCAGGTTTCAAGCTTTGTGGGAAGTGTTTTTATCCACTGAGCCCTTTCGTCAGCCTCTTTTCATTTCAAAGCAGTAGTAGTCCACCATGTGAATGTTCTACCAGTTGTTCGTTCATCCTCAGATGACTGACATCTGGGTTGAACTTAGCTATTAGAGTAAAGCTATAGATGCTTTATTGTCCCTGGCCTAAAACCCTGTGACTGGGACCTCATTTTAGTTATATGTTATGAGGGAAATGCTCTCTTCACTTAGATGCTGTGTATTTTGGCAGCTAAGATAGTGCATGCTCTGGGAGACATTTTGTTAATGGAAGATACATTTAATTCCTTAAAAGTACTGTGTTAAGCGGGGCATAGTGGCGCACGCCTTTAATCCCAGCACTTGAGAGGCAGAGGCAGGTGGATCTCTATGAGTTCTAGTACAGCCTGGTCTACATAGCGAGTGCCAGGACAGCCGGAGCTATAGGAGACCCTGTCTCAAAAAGCCAGTGCTAGCTGGGCATGATGGCACATACCTTTATTTATTTTTATTTTTATTTATTTTATTATTATTATTATTATTATTATTTTGGTCTTTTTTTGAGACAGGATCTCCCTGTAGCTCCGGCAGCTCCGGCTGTCCTGGAACTCGCTATGTAGACCAGGCTGGCCTTGAACTCACAAAGATCCGCCTGCCTCTGCCTCCCAAGTGCTAGGATTAAAGGCGTGTGCCACCGAAGTACTGTTTTAACCTGGTGTGGTAGCACACACCTCTAGTTGTAAAACTGGATAGACTGAGGATTACAGGTTCCAGGCCAGCCTGTTATCTGTAGTGGGTCCCTGTCTCAAAAAAGTGAAAATCAGCAGGGCATGGTGGCACACTCCTTTAATCCTTGCACTAGTGGGAGGTAAAGGTAAGTGGATTTCTGTGGGATTGATCCCAGCTAGGTCTGTAGGAGTTCCAGGCCAGCTGGGGCTACAAGGAGACCATGTTTCAAAAAAGCTTAAAAAAAGTGAAAAATTAAAAAATTATTATTTTGTAGTAACACAGAGGTTTTAGAAGAATCACCCTTCTTTTTTCCTTGCAGTTACAGAGGAAAGCCGGGAAGAGCCAGCATTTCAGAATTTTATGCAAGAATCAATGACACAATACTGGAAGAGAAACAACAAGTAGGGTATCTCACTGCTTCCTTAGAATCTCACTCATTCTGGAAGGCTGAAATTCTTGATCTCTGTAAAGAAACTCCTGCCTATGAGTTGGGGCTGCCATCAAGAGCAGTCTTCTTCAGGATAGCAGTTTCTCTTTTGAGGAAAATCTGGCTCAGTTGTATGAGGGTTAGAAGACTTGGAGCTGGCAGGTGTATGCCAGTTTGATGTTGGTCCTTTTTGTAGTAGTTATGCAAGGAAGATTGTATCACTGCTCTGGAAGCTGATGACACTGCAGCCTAAGATTTCAAGTTGCATCATTTGAACTCGAGTACTTTTGCTGCTGATGGGACAGAGAGAACATACTGTCCTGTTGATGACCTCAGATCTTTTCTAGGTGGATGCATAAACTCTTTCTTAGCACTGTGTCCTTATCTCTGCACCTTGAGTTGCTGTTATTTTAGCAGAATGAACAGTGAAATGAGCTTGTTCAGAGTGGCAGTGGGATGCTCTTGGCAACCAGTATGAGATGTGCCTTGCACTAAGTAGCACATTATAAAGAATCCTGTGTGAATGGTGAGTTGGGTAAAGTTTTTAATTTTTGTTGTAAGTCTGCTAGCCATGATTTCGAATTAAAAATTATGAAATCATTAATAGTTTCACCACTATTATAAGATAGATGTTTAAGCCTGGTGTGGTGGCACATGCCTTTAATCCTAGCACTTGGGAGGCAGAGGCAGGTGGATCTTTGTGAGTTCAAGGCCAACCTGGTCTACAGAGTGAGTTCCAGGACAGCCGAGGCTACAGGGAGACCCTGTCTAGAAAAGAACCAAAAAAAAAAAAAAAAAAAAATAGATGTTTAAAGGCAGATATCCAAATGTGTCCTAGGAGGGATGTAATAGGTAGTTTAGTTTTCCATGCACATCCGTCTCCTAACCAGGTACAAAGCCAAGCCCTTGAACAGTGCAGAGTACTGCTGGTAACTGCAGGTTCTGGTTAGGTGCCAGTTCTATACATACATAACTAGAAGGGTTCCTGTTGCTTCATAGACTGCAGTCTCTGGACCAGAGTAGAAGCATCAGCTGGGAACTTGTTAGTTACACCTCTGTAGAACTGCTACATCAGAAATGGGCTGGGACCCAGCAGCCTGTTTAGCCCTCTATGCAGTGGTGGTATACCCTGCTTTCAGAACACTCTTCTAATGCAGCATGACTTAATTCCAGGCCAGTTGAATCAAGTACTAATCCTCCTAACTTGCCTTACCAAAGTACCCTGAGCTTGTATGGTGTCATTCACTTTTTTTTTTTTAAATCTTTTTGAGACGGGGTCTCCCTGTAGCTCTGGCTGTCCTGGAACTTACTCTGTAGACCAGGGTAGCCTTGAACTCAGAGATCCACCTGCCTCTGACTCCCAAGTGCTAGGACTAAAGGTGTGTGCCACCACGCCTGGCCTGGTGCCTATCCACTTTGAATAGTCCTCTCAGCCTCCTTCCTTTTTTTTTTTTTTTTTTTTTTTTTTTTTTTTTTTTTTGGTCTTTTTGAGACAGGGTCTCCCTTTAGTCCCAGCTGGCCTAGAGCTTGCTATGTAGACCAGGCTAGCTTGAATTCACAAAGATTCACCTGCCTCTGCCTCCTGAGTGCTGGGATTAAAGGAGTGCACCACCACACCCAGCCTAAGATAGTTCTTAGCCGCCATATGAGTGCTGGCAATTGAACTCAGGTCCTCTGCAAGAGCAGTCAGTGCTCTCAACCGCTGAGCCATCTCTCCAGCCCCACTTTTTTTTTTTTTCTCGTCTTTTCGAGACAGGGTCTCCCTGTAGCCCCAGCTGTCCTGGACTCACTCTGTAGACCAGGCTGGCCTTGAACTCACAAAGATCTGTCTGCCTCTGCCTCCCAAGTGCTAGGATTAAAGGCGTGTGCCACCACACCCAGCCCGACTTTTAACATTCTAAAGCAGCATAGCATTTTATTTTACCATTAGGTATTCAATATTCCATACCTAGTGGGAGCTACTTATCCGAAAATCTTACTTTAAAAAAAAAATTTATTCTTTTTTTTTTTTTTTTTTTTAAGAGAAGGCCTTGATATATTCCAGCCCAACCCTTGAACTTATGATCTTTTTGCCTCTGTGTCCTGATTGCTGTCCATACTTGGCTTGACCCATCCTACAAAGCAAAAATGTGACCATACGTAGTTTTCTCTGTATTGCCTCCTTCTTGAATAATATTACCTGACTTTCCTTATTCTGTCTGCTCTATATGGGTGTCATTATTTTTGTATCTCTTGTACATGTCCTAATACAAATACGAAGCTTTCAATAAATGTTTGCTAAGTGAATCAACTCAATTGCCAGGTGGCTACTACAATACCTTGCTGGCCATTTTCATTCATAAAAAAGGAAATTAAAATAAGATTAAAATAGGTATGTCTTACATTAGTATGCTAAGCATTAACAAATTCGTAATTTTTTATTTGTGTCTTTTTCAAGACAGGGTCTCCCTGTAGGCCCAGCTGTCCTGGAACTATGTAAACCAGGGTGGCCTCAAGCTCAAAGAAAGCCACCTGCCTCTGCCTCCTGAGTGCTGGGATTAAAGGCATACACCACCATGCCTGGCTATAAATATTTTTTTTTTTTGGTCTTCTCAAGACAGGGTCTCCCTGTAGTCCCAGCTGGCTGGCCTGGAACTCTCTCTGTTGACCAGGCTGGCCTTGAACTCACAAAGATCCGCCTGCCTCTGCCTCCCAAGTGCTAGGATTAAAGGCGTGCGCCACCACGCCCGGCTATAAATATTTTTAAATAAATTATAACCTTAGTAAGCAGGATTGTGAGTTTGAGGACAGATATAGCCAGTCTTATGTTGTTTTTTTTAATTTTTTTTTAAATTTTATTTATACTTGTATGTGTATGAATGTACTGTCTGCATGTAGGTTTGTGCACCTGTGTCATGCAATGCCGCGGAGGTCAGAAGAGGGTCTCAGATTGCCCTGGAATTGGAGTTCTCCTGGAATTGGAGTTACAGACGGTTCTTAGCCGCCATGTGGGTGCTGGGGATCGAACCCAGGTCCTCTGTAAGAGCAGTTGGTGCTCTTAACTGCTAGGCTATCTCTCCAGCCCCAGTCTTATGGTTTTTTTTTTTTGTCTTTTCGAGACAGGGTCTCCCTGTAGTCCCAGCTGTCCTGGAGCTCACTCTGTAGACCAGGCTGGCCTTGAACTCACAAAGATCCGCCTGCCTCTGCCTCCCAAGTGCTAGGATTAAAGGCGTGCGCCACCACGCCCAGCCAATCTTATGTTTTTTAAAAACCTGAAACTGAGGGTCTGGAAAGTTGGCTCAGTTGTTAAGAGGATCCAGATTCCATTCCCAGCATCCACATGGTGGCAAACAACTGTCCCTAACAGTTCTGAGGGATACATGCAGGAAATACATAAAATAATAAAGAAAATATATTAAAAAAAAAACAAAACAAAAACCCCTGAGACTGGGAGCCTTCAGAGATGACTCAGCAGTTAAGAGCACTGGCTGTTCTTGCAGAGAACCTGGGTTTATTCCCAGGTTCCCAGAACCTATGTGGTGGCTAATAACTATCCATCCATAAATTCAGTTCCAGGGGATCTGATGATCTCTTCTGTTCTCTGCAGGCACTGCATGAACATGGAGGTAAAATTCTCATACATATAAAAAAAAAAAAACAAGCAAAAACCCAACCCCCCAAAACAAAACCTGGAAGTAGAGGGCAAGGCTTAATGGCACACTCCCTCAATCCTCGAACTCAGGAGGTAGAGGCAGATGGATCTCTGAGTTTGAAGCCAGTCTGTTCTACATAGCGAGTTCCAGGCCATTCAGGGTTACATAATGAGACCGTCTCAAAAACACGATAAAAAGTAACCTGAAAGTGGATCAGTGAGGATGGGTCCGTGGGTAAAAGGTGCTTGCTATGCCAACTTGGTGACTGAGTTTGAGCCCCAGAACCCACATAGGCAGGAGAGTGACGAACTCTACAGATTTGTCATCTGATCTGCACATACATGCCTTCCCCACCACACACATCATGCTTCCACACTGAAAAAACAAAAACAAAAAAAACCTGAAGCAAATTTTGAGGTACGAAGCACACCTATACTTTAGCCCCAACCTGGGTTCAGCATTTGAGGAAGGGAACACACCCACAGTTGAGCCCGACTCCTGGTCACCTTTGAGATTGCTGTTCTCAGCCTTCATCCGAGGAACTGCTTTGTCATGGTTAATCCTGGGTGTCAACTTGACTGGACTAAGGAACAAATAAGAGAAATTCTGATTGGACCACCTCAACCCAGATGGCCCACCCTAAATGTGGGTGTTACCTTCTGCCGGCAGGCAGTATTTAAGGCCACGGCCACGGCAGCGGGAGCTGGCCCCTTTTTTCCTTCCTGCGGCTTGCCTCTCTCTCATCTGGTGAGTTTGTCTTGCTGCTGTGATCAACCTTTCGGATCCCAGCGTGTACTGAGACTGGCAGATCTCCTGGAATCCATTCGGGCCTTCAGCACTAGACTGGGACTCCTGAGACATCCAGCCTTGCGGACTGAGCAGTTCCCTGGATTCCCGGCCTCTCCAGTTCGGCGCTACTGTTGAGCTCCGTCACGTGAGCAAATCAATAAATTGTATATAGTTATATATATTCATCCTGTTGCTTCTGTTTCTTTAGAGAACCCTGACTAATACATGCTTATACAGCGGTAATGGGTGATACGGAAACCCATAACTGGCCACAGTGCTCAGAGTGGGTAATGGTCAGCTCTAAATAGGGGTGGTCAGCTCTAAGTGAGGCAGCAATCTCGCCCTCTCCAAGTCTCAGGGAACATGGTGGAAGAGGAGGGTAGAAAGAACACAAGAGCTGGAGGATGGAAAGATGTGTTCTGAACATGTCATGGCTGCTGCACTCATGAGCTCACTGCAGCTGTGGTTCTCTGCACAAGATCGGTCCAGCACCATTTCCTCACAGATGGATGAGTGCACCCATAAGGCCCACCGTTCCCCAAGGGTCTGTTAGCAATTAGTGGTTGCTGGGGAGATGTAATTTTCCTTAGTGGCCACTGGTAACTTGCCCCCTCCAATAACCACCCACCTACCCATATGCTTGTTCAAGCAACTGTAAACTCTCTGTGGGTTGTACACAAGTTACAACATGAAGAGGACTTTTGGGGAAGAAAGGTTTCAGCAGGAGAGGGAGGGAGAAGGGGAAATGGGGTGTGCGAAAATGACTTAATTATGAACATATGTGAAATTGTCCAAGAATTAAATTGGAGTGACTCATTGCTTTAAAAATTATTCATCTATGTGTGTGTGCATGTGCCATGGCACATATGTGGACCCACCATTTGGGTCCTGCAGATTGAACTTAGGTTGAAAGTCTTGGTGGCTAGTGTCCTGCTGAGCCATATTACTAGCTCTTCAAATAACTTGAAAGACAAAGCAAAAGAAAAAGCTGAAACAAACCAAAGGTTGCCCATCCACTAACAGCAGCAGGCCTCGTTTGCTTCGTTCACAAACGAGAAAAATGAACAATTGGAAAATGTGAATGGTGAAAACATTTAAAAGTCTGTCCAGGGCCGGAGAGACGGCCTAGCGGTTAGGAGCGCCGACTGCTCCTGCAGAGGACCCGGGTTCAATCCCCAGCACCCACATGGCGGCTGAGAACCATCTTTAACTCCACTTCCAGGGGAATCCGACACCCTCTTCTGACCTCCAAGGCATTACATGACACAGGTGCACAAACCTACATGCAGACAGTATGAATACACAAACAAAAAAAAAAACCAAGACTATACTTTCAGGGATCATTTCTATAGTTTGTAACTAGAGAAGTTTCTCTGACTGTGTAGAGTACCAGAAACCACGAGGAGGATTTGTAGTGCTCCTTCCTGAGCGTGAAGTCGGCTCTTAGTGTTGCTCTTTTGCAACTGCTATTTGCCATTGATGATCGTTCTGCTCTTTTATTTTGGGAGAGTCAGAGGGAGGGAGCACAGTCTGAGTGGTAACTCACGAGGTCCACCTGCCTCTTCATGTAGAGCACTGGGATTAAAAATGTTTGTGTACCCTATGTCTGTGATGGTGTTTTTTGATATCTAGAGGCATGTTTTCCTGCTGGCTTTACTAAGTCTTTGGTCCTCCTTTTTCCCTCTCCTTGCCTATCGTTCCTCCCTTCTCTACTCTCTTAGCTTCCTGTGTTTTTTTTTTTTTTGCTCTTTATGAGACAGGATCTCCCTGTAGCCCCAAGCTGTCGCTAGAACTTCATGTCTGGTAGACCAGGCTGGCCTTGAACTCCCAAAGATCCACCTGCCCTGGCCTCCCAGTGCTGGGAGTAAACGTGTGTTGCACACCACACTGTCTTCAGTTGCAACTTTCTTATGTTAAATTTTTTTTACATGTATTGATGTGTTTTGCACTGCATGTAAGTGCAACGCATGTGTGAAAAGCCTCATAGGCTACTGAAGAATAGTCCTTCCTTCCTGTAGTTTATATCCTCAAAGATACATAACTCCCATATGTGATTCTGGCCAGAAATTGTTCTGAGAGTTACGTTCCTTTCATCATTGGGGGGGGGGGCTCAGCCCTGATTCTTCGAGTAGGGCATTTGTCCTCTAGTAGCAATATTGAGATTTTCCCTTCCTTGTGGCCATGCAAAGATACTGTGCGCTGTATTTTAAGTCATTTCATCCTTTGTTATCTTCAGATTCCTCCCTCAACTTTATCCCACTTGGAAGCTTTTCCTCAGTACTTT
This sequence comes from Rhizomys pruinosus, assembly GCA_009823505.1. Taxonomy (NCBI): domain Eukaryota; kingdom Metazoa; phylum Chordata; class Mammalia; order Rodentia; family Spalacidae; genus Rhizomys; species Rhizomys pruinosus. The sequence continues at coordinate 1,963,871 of VZQC01003102.1, read as the reverse complement.
GACCCTTGAGTTGTCATAGTACTGGATTCTTGCTTTCTTTTTAAGCTTTCATAGGAAAAACAAAAAACATGGCTTCTTCCAAGTTGTGAGTTAGTGAGACAGAGTGCTACTGCTCAGGGGCAAGTGTCTTGTGTTGGGGTTTTGAGCAAGATATTTATAAGGGTCCCGGTTTAGTGGATAATGTGTATTGCTCATGAAAAATACTTTGTGAACTAAACATGGTAGAAATAAGTGATTTTAGATATAGTTAGAAGACCCAAGGTCTTGAGATTCTGTTGTGGTTAGCATTCTCATGATGCTAAAATAATCATACATTAATTCAGAATCAGCTCCTTACAGGGCACATTCTTTACTGATGTTTTTTTTTTTTTTTAATAATAAAAGGAAGGGTTATTTATTGAGCTTACGCTTGATGGTGTCCAGGGACTATAGAGTCCCATTGTTGGGGGAGGCATGGCGGCTGTGAGGCTGGAGCAGAAAGGCCGAGGGTCCATTTTCACAATAAACCACTTGTCAAGAGAGAGCTAATTTTGTTTTTGGTCTTTTCCAAGACAGGTCTTCCTGGAGCCCCAGCTTTCTGGAACCACTTCTGTAGACCCGGCTGGCTTTGAACCCACAAAGATCACCTTGCCTCTGTCTCCAAGTGCTAGGATTAAAGGTTGCGGCCACCACGCTGGCTTTACTGAGATATTTTAACTTTAGACAGGTATTCCTGTGCTGGACCCTCTGACTTCATCCTGATCGAGGAACTTTGGAATGAAGGGGATTGAAGAAGCGACAGTGATACTGTGCATTGACCACAGAGGTGAGAGGTGGCTGAGGTGGCTTAATGAAAGCAGAGCAGTTGCATTGTGTGTTCAGATTATCATTGTTGCGAGAAGACCGTGAGCATGTGCCAGTGACGGGAAAGAGGAGATGGTAAAGGATATAGCTCCAGCAGGGTTTCCACATGAAGACTTCTGACCCTGCTACATGTTCCAGTTGACTTTGTGGCGGGACTCTCAGCCTAGGGAATGGCTGCTGCCCATATGGCCTTTAAACATCGTGCAGAGATGTCTGCTGCCTCTTGACCTCCAGGTCAGTGATGGGGTCAAGAGTGTTTGTGTGCCACCACACCCACTAAATTTTTTAAATTCTTTTTTTTATTTTTTAATTCTTTGATGGTCGAGTATTGAGTGTTCTGCTCGCATGTAGGTAGGTTGCACCCGTGTCCGTGAATGCTGGCGTGAGGTCAGAAAAAGGGTGTTCCTGGAAAAAAAAAAAAAAAACTAATTTTTGTAAAGACGTTTCTTAGAACCATGTGGGTTGCTGGGGAACAAAACTTGGGTTTCTCTGCAAGAGCAGTCGGTGACTTTAACACTGAGGCCATCTCTCAAGCCCCTAATTTTTTTTGTTATTAACATTTATTTCTTTGTGCGGTTGTGTTGGACCAATCAGGGACAACCTGTGGGAACCAGTTCTTTCCTTTTCCCACGTGGGTCCTTGGGGATCAAATTCAGGTTTCAAGCTTTTGTGGAAGTTGTTTTTTATCCACTGAGCCCTTTCGTCAGCCTCTTTTCATTTCAAAGCAGTAGTAGTCCACCATGTGAATGTTCTACCAGTTGTTCGTTCATCCTCAGATGACTGACATCTGGGTTGAACTTAGCTATTAGAGTAAAGCTATAGATGCTTTATTGTCCCTGGCCTAAAACCCTGTGACTGGGACCTCATTTTAGTTATTGTTCATGAGGGAATGCTTCTTCACTTGATGCTGTTGTATTTTGGCAGCTAAGATAGTTGCATGCTCTGGGGGACATTTTGTTAATGGAAAGATACATTAATTCCTTAAACGTACGTGTGTTAGGCGGGCATAGTGGCGCAGCCGTTATCCCAGCCCTTGAGAGGCAGAGCAGGGGTCTCCTATGAAAGTTTCAGTAACTGCCTGGTTTCTACATGCGAGTGCCACGCCAGGACTATAGGAGACCTGTCCAAAAAGCCCGTGCTAGCTGGGCATGAGTGGCACTACCTTTATTTATGTTTTATGTTTGGATTTATTTTATTATTATTATTATTATATTATTTTCTTTTTTTGAGACAGGATCTCCCTGTAGCTCGGCAGAACCGGCTCCATGGAACTACGCTTTGTAGACCAGTGCTGGCCTTGAACTCACCAAAGATCCCGCCTGCCTCTGCCTCCAAGTGCTAGGATTAAAGGCGTGTGCCACGAAGTACTGTTTTAAAGCTGGTGTGGTAGCCACACACCTCGTAATCCTGTAAAACTGGATTAGGAGCAAGGATGTACATTTTGTTTCATGGCCAGCCTGTCTATCTGTAGGGGTCCCTTCTCAACAAAAGTGGAATAATCAGGCAGGGCATTGGTGGCACACTCCTTTAATCCTTGCACTAGTGGGAGTAAAAGGTAGTGGATTTCTGTGGGATTGATCCCAGCTAGGTCTGTAGGAGTTCCAGGGCCAGCTGGGGCTTACAAGGAGAACCATCGTTTGTCAAAAAAAAGCTTAAAACAAATGTGAAAAATTAAAAAATTAGTATTTTTTAGACAAGAGGTTTTAGAAGAATCACCCCTTCTTTTTTCCTTGCAGTTTACAGAGGGGAAAGCCGGGAGAGGGGAGAGAGGAAGACCGAGCAGCTTTCAGAATTTTATGCAAGAATCAATGACACAATACTGGAAGAGAAACAACAAGTAGGGTATCTCACTGCTTCCTTAGAATCTCACTCATTCTGGAAGGCTGAAATTCTTGATCTCTGTAAAGAAACTCCTGCCTATGAGTTGGGGCTGCCATCAAGAGCAGTCTTCTTCAGGATAGAGTTTCTCTTTTGAGGAAAATCTGGCTCAGTTGTATGAGGGTTAGAAGACTTGGAGCTGGCAGGTGTATGCCAGTTTGATGTTGGTCCTTTTTGTAGTAGTTATGCAAGGAAGATTGTATCACTGCTCTGGAAGCTGATGACACTGCAGCCTAAGATTTCAAGTTGCATCATTTGAACTCGAGTACTTTTGCTGCTGATGGGACAGAGAGAACATACTGTCCTGTTGATGACCTCAGATCTTTTCTAGGTGGATGCATAAACTCTTTCTTAGCACTGTGTCCTTATCTCTGCACCTTGAGTTGCTGTTATTTTAGCAGAATGAACAGTGAAATGAGCTTGTTCAGAGTGGCAGTGGGATGCTCTTGGCAACCAGTATGAGATGTGCCTTCGCATTAAAAAATAAAAAAAAGTAGCAATCATTATAAAGAATCCTGTGTGAATGGTGAGTTGGGTAAAGTTTTTAATTTTTGTTGTTGAAGTCGGTAAGGCCTGATTTCGAATTAAAAATTATGAAATTCATTAATAGTTTCACCACTATTATAAGATAGATGTTTAAGCCTTGGTGTGGTGCACTGCCTTTAATCCTAGCACTGGGAGGCAGAGCAGGTGGATCTTTGGAGTTCAAGGCCAACCTGGTTACAGAGTGAGTTCCAGGCGCCGGTGGAGCTACAGGCGAGACCCTGTCTAGGAAAGAACCAAAAAAAAACCAAAAAAAAACAAATAGATGTTTAAAGGGCAGATATCCAAATGGTCCTAGGAGGGATGTAATAGGTAGTTTAGTTTTCCATGCACATCCGTCTCCTAACCAGGTACAAAGCCAAGCCCTTGAACAGTGCAGAGTACTGCTGGTAACTGCAGGTTCTGGTTAGGTGCCAGTTCTATACATACATAACTAGAAGGGTTCCTGTTGCTTCATAGACTGCAGTCTCTGGACCAGAGTAGAAGCATCAGCTGGGAACTTGTTAGTTACACCTCTGTAGAACTGCTACATCAGAAATGGGCTGGGACCCAGCAGCCTGTTTAGCCTACTACTGCAGTAGGTGGTATCCCTGCTTTCCGAGAACACTCTTCTAATGGCAGCATGACTTATATTTTTCCAGGCCAGTTGAATCAAGTACTAATCCTCCTAACTTGCCTTACAAAAGTACCCTGAGCTTGTATGGTGTCATTTCACTATTTTTTTTTTTAAACTCTTTTTTTTTTTTGTTACGGGTCTTCCTTAGCTCGGCTCCTGGAACTTACTCTGTAGACCTAGGGTGTAGCCTTGAACTCAGAGATTCCACTGCCTCTGGACTCCCAAGTGCTGGGACTAAAGGTGTGTGCCACCACGCTGGCCTGGCCTTCCCTTTCATTTTTCTCTTTTTTTTTTTTTTTTTTTTTTTTTTTTTTTTTTTGTTGTTCATTTTTGAGCAGGGTCTCCCTTTTAGTCCAGCTGGCCTAGAGCTTGTATGTAGAACAGGCTAGCTTGAATTCACAAGAGATCACTGCTTCTGCCTCCTGAGTGCTGGAATTAAGGAGTGCACCACACACCCCACCTAAGATAGTTCTTAGCTCGCCAGATGAGTGCTGGCAATGTGAACTCAGTCCTCTGCAAGAGCAAGCATCAGTGCTCCTCAACCGCTGAGCCATCTCTCCAGCCCCACTTTTTTTTTTTTTCTCGTCTTTTCGAGACAGGGTCTCCCGTAGCCCAGCTGTCCGGCACTCACTCTGTAGACCCAGGGCTGGCCTTGAACTCACCAAAGTGCTTCTGCCTCTGCTCTCCCACGTTGCTAGGGATTAAAGCTGTGCCACCACACCCCAGCCCCGACTTTTAACATTCAACAGCAGCATAGCATTTTATTTCACCATTAGGTATTCAATATTTCCATACCTAGTGGGAGCTACTTATCCGCAACTATCTTACTTTAAAAAAAAAAATTTATTTTTTTATTTTTTTTTTTTTTTTAAGAAAGGCCTTGATAATATTCCAGCCCAAAACCCTTGAACTTATGATCTTTTTGCCTCTGTGTCCTGATTGCTGTCCATACTTGGCTTGACCCATCCTACAAAGCAAAAATGTGACCATACGTAGTTTTCTCTGTATTGCCTCCTTCTTGAATAATATTACCTGACTTTCCTTATTCTGTCTGCTCTATATGGGTGTCATTATTTTTGTATCTCTTGTACATGTCCTAATACAAATACGAAGCTTTCAATAAATGTTTGCTAAGTGAATCAACTCAATTGCCAGGTGGCTACTACAATACCTTGCTGGCCATTTTCATTCCATAAAAAAGGAAATTAACAATAAGATTAAAATAGGTATGTCTTACATTAGTATGTACGCATAACAAATCGTAATTTTTCTATTTGTGTTCTTGTCAAGAAACCCCCCGGGTCTACCTGTAGGCCCAGCTGTCCGGGAACTATGTAACCAGGCGTGGCCCTCTAATATGTGACCAGCCTGGCCTGATTCTGGAGATCCCTGCCTCTGATGCTGGGATTTAAAAGAGCATAGCCACCACCTATAGCCTGGCCTGATAAATCTTTTTTTTTGTGGGTCTTCGTCAATGCCAGGGTCCCCGTGTAGGCCCAGCTGGGGTGCCTGGAACTCTCGTCGGTTGACAGGCTTGGCGGCTGAACATAAAAGAGCCGCCTGCCTCTGCCTCCCAAGTGTGCTAGGATTAAAGGCGGGCGCCACCACGGCCCGGCTAGTAAATAGTTTTTAAATAATTATAACCCTTAGTACGCAGGATTGTGGAGTTTGTAGGACAAGATCATAGCCAGATCCTTATGTTTAAAATTTGTGTTTTTTTTTTTAATTTTTTTTAAATTTATTATACTTTGTATGTGTATGAAATTTTACTGTCTCATGTATGGTTTGTGCACCTGTGTCATTTGCATATGCCGCGGAGGTCAGAAGAGGGTCTCAGATTCGCCCTGGAATTGGATGTCTCCTTGGAGTTGGAGTTACAAGACGCTTTCTTAGCCACCCATGGGGGCTGATGGATCGAACCCAGGTACCTCTGTAACAGAGCAGTTTGGTCTCTTAACGTCGGCTATCTCTCCAGCCCAGCTCTTATGGGTTTTTTTTTTTTTGTCTTTTCGAGACAGGGTCTCCCTGTAGTCCCAGCTAGCTTCCGGGAGCTCTCAGCTCTTGTAGACCGGCTGGCCATGTAACTCACAAAGATCCGCGCCCATCTGCCTCCCAAGGTGCTGAGGGATTAAGGGTGCCGTTCAGCCCCCGCCCGCCGAATCTTCATGTTTTTTAAAAACCTGCAAACTGAGGGTCTGGAAGTTTGGTCAGTTGGTTAGAGGAGGATCCAAGATTCCATTCCAGCATCCAATGGTGGCAAACACTGTCCCCTAACAGTTCTGAGGGAGTACATGCAGGAATAAAAGGAGAAATAAGAAAGAAAAGTATATTAAAAAAAAACAAAACAAAATACACCCAGAGACTGGGAAAGCTTCAGAGATGACCTCAGCAGTTAAGCGCACTGGCTTGTTCTTGCAGAAGAAACCTGGGTTTGATTCCAGGTTCCCAGAACCTGATGCTGGTGGGCTAATAACTATCCATCCATAAATTCAGTTCCAGGGGATTGGTGACCTCCTTCTGGCTCAAGGATTACACATGTGAGGACACTAAAACATAGGAGTAAAACACTCATACATATAAAAAAAAAAAAAACAAGCAAAAACCCAACCCCCAAAACAAAACGGAAGTGGAAGAGGGCACGGCTTTAATGGCACCACTCCCTTCAATCCCTTCGAACTCAGGAGTGTTTGGGAGATGGGGCAGATGGATCTCTGGTTGAAGCGCCGTCTTGGTTCTACCACAGTATTCCCAGGCCCGATGTCGGAGGGAGGGTTAACATTAGAGACCGTCTCAAAAACACGATAAAAAGTAACCTGAAAGTGGATCAGTGAGGATGGGTCCGTGGGTGTAACAGGTGCTTGCTATGCCAACTTGGTGGACTGAGTTTGAGCCCCAAGAACCCAACCAAGGGCAGGAGAGGAGTGCGAACGCTACAGATTTGTCCATCTGATCTGCACATACATGCCTTCCCCACCATCACAATCATGCTTACCACACTGAAAAACACAAAAAAAAAAAAACCTGAAGCAAATTTCGGTACGAAGCCACGCACCTATACTTTAGCCCCAACCTGGGTTCAGCATTTGAGGAAGGGAACACACCCACAGTTGAGCCCGACTCCTGGTCACCTTTGAGATTGCTGTTCTCAGCCTTCATCCGAGGAACTGCTTTGTCATGGTAATCCTGGGGTGTCAACTTACTGGACTAAGGAGAACAAATAAGAGAAATTGTGATTTGGACAAACTCAACCCAGCATGGCCCACCCTAAACATGGGGTGTTATCCTTCTGCCGGCAGGCAGTATTTAGTTTCCCCATCCTGGCCACGGCCACGCCAGGGGAGCTGGGCCACTTTTTTCCCCTTCTCGGCGGCTTCCTCTCTCTCATCTGGTGAGTTTGGTCTTGCTGCTGTATCAACCTTTTGGATCCACAGCGTTTTACTTGGAACTGGCAGATCCCTGGAATCCTTTCGGCCTTCAGCACTAGACGGACTAGGGAGCTGAATCAGGCCTCGACGACGATCACTGGACACCCTTGCTGTACCTGAGCAGTTCCCTGGATTCCCGGCCTCTCCGTTCGGCGGCTACTGTTGATCTCCGTCACGTGAGCAAATCAATCAATATTGTTATATAGTTTATTATATCTCATATCCTGTTTGCTTCTGTTTCTTAGAGAATCCCGACTATACAGCCTTCATACAGCGTGTTAATGGGTTTGATACGGAAACCCCATAAACTGGCCACAGTGTTGCTCAGATATCTGGGGTAATGGCAGCTCTTAAATTAGGGTGTGGGTCCAGCTCTAAGTGTGAGGCAGCAATCTCGCCCTCTCCAAAGTCTGGCGGAACAGTGTGGAAGAGGAGGGTTATAAAGAACACAAAGACTCTGGAGGATGGAAAGATGTTTCTGAATTGTCATGCTGCCCTTTTGCCACACATGATGTCTCCACTGCAGCTGTGGTCTGCTGCAAAGATCGGTCCAGCACCATTTCCTCACAGATGGATGAGTGCACCCATAAGGCCCACCGTTCCCCAAGGGTCTGTTAGCAATTAGTGGTTGGCTGGAAGGGAGATGTAATGTTTCACTAGTGCCACGGTGTAAAGCGCCCCGTCCAATAACACCCACCTACCCATATGCTTGTTCAAGCAACTGTAAACTCTCTGTGGGTTGTACACAAGTTACAACTGAAGAGGACTTTTTTGTTTGGGAAGAAAGTTTAGAGAGGAGCGGAGGGGAGAAGGGGAAATGGGGTTTGCGAACAAATGACTCAATTTATGACACATGATGTGAAAATTGTCCAAGAAATTAAATTTGAGTGACTACTTAGCTGATATCTGCTTTAAACATTATTCATCTATGTGTGTGTGCTGTGCCATGGCACATATTGGACCCACCATTTGGGTCCATGGCAGATTGAACTTAGGTTGAAAGTCTTGGTGGCTAGTGTCCGGCTGAGCCATATTACTAGCTCTTCAAATAACTTGAAAAGACAAAGCAACAAGTGAAAAAGCTGAAACAAACCAAAGGTTGCCCATCCACTACAGCAGCAGGCCTCGTTTGCTTCTTGTTCACAAACGAGAAAAAAAATGAATCCAATTGGAAATGTGAATGTGTGTGAAAAAATTAAAAGTCGGTCCAGGGCGGGAGAGAAGGCCTAGCGGTTAGGAGCGCCGACTGCTCATGCAGAGGACCCGGTTCAATCCCCAGCACCACATGGCGGCTTGAGAACCATCTTTAACTCCACCTCCAGGTGGAATCCGACACCCCTTCTACATCAAGGCATTACATGACACAGGTGCACAAACCTACATGCAGACAGTTATGAATACACAAACAAAAAAAAAACCAAGACTATACTTTCAGGGATCATTTTCTATAGTTTGTAACTAGGAAGTTTCTCTGACTGTGTAGAGTACCAGAAACCACGAGGAGGATTTGTAGTGCTCCTTCCTGAGCGTGAAGTCGGCTCTTAGTGTTGCTCTTTTGCAACTGCTATTTGCCATTGATGATCGTTCTGCTCTTTATTTTGGGAGAGTCAGAGGGAAGGGTGCACGTCTGAGTGGTAAAAAAAAAAAAAAAAAAAAAAAAAAAAAAAAAAAAAAAAAACCAAAAACAAACCCCCAAGAATCCTGCTGGTTATGCTGGCGCATGCCTTTAATCCTAGCACTCCAGGAGGCAAAGCAGGCAAAGGCAATTGGATCCAGAGTTGGAGGCCAGCCTGAACTACACNCAGAGTGAGTTCCAGGTCAGCTGGGGCTACAGGGAGACCCTGTCTCAAAAAGACAAAAAAAAAAAAAAAAATCCTTGTAAAGTAATTCCCCCTATGTTGCACTTTTCACTCAGGGTTGCTTTAGCTATTTGGGCTTTTTTTTCCATATGAATTTAAGGAATTTTTTTTCCCCCAAGTCTGTGAAAAAGCTCATGGAGATTTTGATTGGGATTGCATTGAATCTGTATATTAATTTGGGTAGAATGTACATTTTTACTATATTTTTCCAATCCATGAGTATGGGGTCTTTCCATCTTTTGATGTCATCTTCAATCTTCTTCAGGGTTTTAAAATTTTTGTTGTAGAGGTCTTTGGTGTCTTTGGTTAGGTTTATTCCCAAGTATTTTTTTTTTTTTGAGGCTATTGTGATTGAGAAGGTCTCTTTATATTCCTTCTCCAGTTGCTTATTGTTGGTGTAAAGAAAGGCTACTTGATTTTTCTAGGTTAATTTTGTACTCCGCCACTTTACTGAAACTTTAATCATTTCTAGGAGTTTTCTGGTGGAGTTTTTAGCATCCCTTAGTAAACTATCATATCACCTGCAAAAAAGGGATAGTTTTACTTCCTCTTTTCTGATCAAACTATACTACAGGGCTATAGTCATAAAGACAGCCTGGTACTGGCACAAAAACAGACCCATTGACCAATGGAACAAAATTGAAGATCCAAACTTGAGCTCATATAACTTCAGCCACCTCATATTTGACACAGGGGCCAAAAAAGTTCAATGGAGGAAAGATAGCATCTTCAGCAAATGGTGTTGGCAAAACTGGATCACCATTTGTAAAACAAAATTAAACCCCCACATCTCACCCTGTACAAAAATAAACTCCAAATGGATCAACTTGAAGATCTCAACCTGAAACCCAAAACCCTGAAGGTGATAGAGGGAAAAGTTGGCAGCAACCTACAAGACATAGGTATAGGAAAAGACTCTAAATCAAACTGCACAGGAAAGAAGGAGAACAGCTGACAAGTGGGACTTCATCAAACTCAAAAGCTTTTGTACAGCTAAAGAAACAAGGAAATGAAGAGAAAACCCACAGAGTGTGAGGAAATCTTTACCACTGATATTATATATGACAGAGCATTAACATCCAGAATATATAAACTACTTAAAAAACAAAGAAGTAAGAAAATGACCTACTCAAAAGATGGAGTAAAGAGCTGAACAGAGACTTTACCAGTAAGGAAGTAAAGATGGCTGAGAAACATCTTAAAAAGTGTTCAACATGATTAATAATTAAGGAAATGCAAATTAAAACCTCACTCCAATAAGACTGGCCAAGATAAGAAAACAAAAGACACCAAATATTGGAGGGGTTGTGGGGAAAGGGGAACACTCATTCACTGCTGGTAGGAATGTAAACTCATACAACCACTGTGGAAAGCAGTGTGGAGAACACTTAACTTAAAAGACTCAAAATGAGCCTATCACCTGACCAAGCCATACCATTCCTGGGTATATACCCACAACAGGCATCCTACCAGAAAGATACATGCACAGCTATGTTTATTGCAGTTCTCTTCACAATAGTGAAGAGCTGGAACCAACCCAAATGCCCCTCAACTGATGACTGGATAACAAAAACGTGGTACATCTACCCAATGGAGTTCTATGCAGCAGTAAAGAAAGATGACATAAAAAAGAAAAGATGATTGGGGCTGGAGAGATGGCCTAGCAGTTAAGAGTGCCAACTGCTCTTGCAGAGGACCTGGGTTTGATTCCCAGCACCCACACAGTGGCTGAGAACTGTCTTTAACTCAAGTTCCAGGGGAATCCAACACTCTCTTCTGATCTCTGCGACACTGCACAACATGGGTACACAGACCTACATGCAGGCAGTACATTCATACACATAAATTAAAAAAAAAGATGACATCATGAACTTTGCAGGTAAATGGATGGAACTCAAAGCCATTATGCTAAGTGAATTAACAGTCCCAGAAAAAAAGAAAAAAAAAGCAAATGGTTTCCCTCATTTGTGGATGCTAACACCAAATCCCCAGTTGGCAGGCAAAATGAGCAATTTTATTATATTTCTTTGTATCTGAAAGCAACTGTGCTATTATAATGTGAATCTCTTTTTTTTTGTTTGTTTTTTGTTTTTTGTTTTTTGTCTTTTTTTGAGACAGGGTCTCCCTGTAGCCCCAGCTGTCCTGGAACTCACTCTGTAGACCAGGCTGGCCTTGAACTCACAAAGATCCGCCTGTCTCTGCCTCCCAAGTGCTAGGATTAAAGGCGTGCGCCACCACGCCCGGCTTATAATGTGAATCTCTTAATGAGCTCTAGAATTGACCTACCACTTATCTTCACACATTGTAGTTACCATATATGGGTGGAAGATATGTATTCATATTCTAGAATAATATAAAATTAAAGGGAAAAAATGTGAATCCCAAAACACTTAGGAATTAACATATAGTTCATTCCCAGAGGTCATAATTTTGATACATATGTGTTGTTTATATGGGCATAATTTGGAGTAATATAAAGGAGAGGGAACAAAAAAAGGTATTGATAGCTTTATAGAATAATTTCAGTATAATCCCTGAGTTATTGAAGTATAATAATGTATAGTTTACATTGTAAAATTTATATTAAATTCTTATAGAACCTTCAAAAACAAGTACATTAAAACATACATCAACTTACTATGTAATTTAGAATGTCAAGTTGTATTTCTTTTTACCTGCATGCAACTTTACTGTTAAAATGTGAATCCCTAAACATGTTTTGGAATTAACCTATAGTTTATTTTCAGACTTTGTAATTTTGATTTAATTGTGGAGTGTATATATGCATATTTTGGAGTAATATAAAATTAAAGGGAACAAAAAAAGAGAAAAACCTGTTATAATAACTGACCAAAACAGTAAACTTCTGCATTGAAAAGGTTAAAAAAAGACAGAAAAAGTTGCAAGACAGGACCTAACATGTATGGCAGAATCCATGAGCTGTGGGGACAGGGGGCTGGGGCAAGGGGTGGGCATGGATGGGGGAATGAGTCTAAATTTGATTAAGAAATGTTGTGTGGCTGGAGAGATGGCTCAGCTCTTGCAGAGGACCCTGGTTCTATTCCCAGCACCTACATGGCGGCTAAGAACCATCTTTAACTCCAGTTCCAGGGGAATCCAACATCTTCTGACCTCCACTGCATGGCACTGCACAACATGGGTGCACAAACCTACATGCAGACAGTACATTCATACACATAAAAAAAATGTTGTATGAAAGGCACTCAATAAAAATGAAAACATAAAAAAAGGCCAAGATGATAGTTTAAATAAAGCTAAAAGTTTAATAACATTTAATATACTTAATATAAAGGAATATTAATTGATCCCAATAAGTTGAACTTTTTTAACACTCCAAATTGACCTTACTTTTTTTAGGATGACTTTCCTTTCTTTCAAAATAATAATAAATCAGAACCCAAACAGGTAAAAAAACAACAAGAATCCAGCTGGGCATGGTGGTGCACACCTTTAATCCCAGCACTCAGGAGGCAGAGGCAGGCAGATTAGTTCAAGGCCAGCTGGGGCTACAGGGAAACCTGTCTCAAAAAGACCAAAAAAAAAAAAAAGATCCAAGATAAGCGTGGTGGCACATGCCTTTAGTTTCAGCACTCAGGAGGCAGAGATAGGCGGAGGTCTGTGAGTTCAGAGCCAGCCTGGTCTGCATAGTTCCAGCCAGCTGGACTACAGGGAGACCCTGTCTCAAAAAAAAAAAAAAAATTCCAGCTTGGGGGAGGTGGTGGTTGCTTTAATCCCAGAGGCAGAGGCCAGCCTACTCTACACAGAGTTCCAGGCCAGCTGGAACAAAACGAATGCAAGGCTGGGTGTGGTAGAACATAGCTTTAATCCAGCAGAAACTGGTAGATCTGAGATCAAAGCCAACATGGTCTACATAGGGTGTTACAGGCCTTCTGGGGCAACAGGAAGACCTGTGTTCAAAAAACAATAAGAATCAATTACTTATGGAAGCAAATTCTAATACGTTAAGGTTTTCTGCTGGGTATTGTAGGTCTGGACTGAAAATGTCCTTTTGGAGTTATATTTTCCTTATCCTCTTCTTGCAGCGCTGGTTGAAGACGGGAGAGGACCCCATGAGGCTATCAGTGGAATGGGAACCATAGCTGCTATCAGATTCATCAGGGCTCTGAGGAATCCCAGCTTCACTCATGCCTGACATAGGCTCCTCAAAGACATCGCTGCCCAGTACCCCATGGCCAGACACATTGCCTTCTTCGCTCTCTTGGGGCTCCATTTTCACATGGGCCAGGTTCCAGAGAGGAGAGGCATTTACCTCTGCACCTAGAAATGAAGAACATGACCTAGTAGTAAACTAAGTGCAAAACAAGCTGAACATCCCACCCAGGGCTAACTAAGGACATTTAAGCTCAGTTTTTATTCCAGTTCCGCACGTGGATTGAGAATGTAATTCTTAGTGTATGTATGGTTCAAAAAGTTATCCCCATGCCGGGCGTGGTGGCGCACGCCTTTAATCCTAGCACTTGGGAGGCAGAGGCAGGCAGATCTTTGTGAGTTCAAGGCCAGCCTGGTCTACAGAGTGAGTTCCAGGACAGCTGGGGCTACAGGGATACCCTGTCTCGAAAAGACCAAAAAAAAAAAAACAAAAAGTTATCCCCAAATTACCAACTTCCACTCTACATGCTGTTATCATTCACCCATCCCCATTTTCCCTATACCAGGGGGTGAAAAGATTTCCTGTCTTAAGTCCACAGGTAAACAGAATTCGGGGTCTTGTTCAGATATTCAGTTTGTCCTTTTTCTTTTTCCTTTCTGAATGTGGAGGCTGGAAGCCACTGAGTATCTCTGATTTTCTGTCATTTCCCTGAACAAGAAGCTTGCCTGAATCCATCCACCAATACTGGGGTTACAGGCATACTGTAAAGGACCCTGGTAAAGCTGAGGAGTCTTCTCTTCACCAGTAGAAGAATGAAGTCCTATATCTCGAGATCCCTGCTCTGACTCAGGACTTTTCCCTTCTACCCTCCACTTTACGTTCTCTCACTTAAGAGTGTGATTCTAAAGCTGGGCGTGGTGGCGCACGCCTTTAATCCTAGCACTTGGGAGGCAGAGGCAGGTGGATCTTTGTGAGTTCAAGGCCAGCCTGGTCTACAGAGTGAGTTCCAGGACAGCTGGGGCTACAGGGAGACCCTGTCTCGAAAAGACCAAAAAAAAAAAAAAAAATGTGTGATTCTAAAATGCCGGCAAAAGCTAAGTTTGGCACACCTCTCAGAATCAAAAGGAGTGCACTTACTTGAAGCCTGTGGAGAAGCTTCCACCTCCAGGTTGGACGGGAAGCGCTCACTCTGTGCCCCAAGGACACCCATGGGCAGGGACTGATCTCCAGAAGCAAGATCGGCTTCCAGCTCTTCACTGACAGGAAACGGGATGTCATTCACAGGTTCCTCCTTGATCTTCATCGGTTTAGTGTCTTCTGTGGCCTTCTCGGGATTGACAATCCTTTCATATTCTTCAGAAAGCTGCTTACTAATCTGTTAGCAAGTAAGAGGTGGTTTTCCAAGAATTATTTTAGAATTATATTTGATAGTCAACTTGTGGTATCCCAAGAAAAACCAAACAGAATATGAGTTAAGAGATGAGGGCCGGGTGTGGTGGTGCACGCCTTTAATCCTAGCACTTGGGAGGCAGAGGCAGGCGGATCTTTGTGAGTTCAAGGCCAGCCTGGTCTACAGAGTGAGTTCCAGGACAGCTGGGGCTACAGGGAGACCCTGTCTCGAAAAGACAAAAAAAAAATGGGGCTGGAGAGATGGCCTAGCAGTTAAGAGCACCGACCGCTCTTGCAGAGGACCCGGGTTCGATCCCCAGCTCCCACATGGTGGCTGAAACCATCTGAAACTCCAATTCCAGGAGAACTCCAGTTCCAGGGGAATCCAACACCCTCTTCTGACCTCCGCGGCATTGCATGACACGGGTGCACAAACCTACATGCAGACAGTACACTCATAACATACAAAAAAAAAAAAAAAAAGATGAAGTCATGGGGCGTGTGCGCAGAGCCTTGGAGATCTCTGTGAGTTAGAGGCCAGTCTGGTCTACAAGAGAGAGTTCCAGGACAGCTGGGGCTACAGGGACCCTGTCTTGAAAGACCAAAAAAAAAAAAAAAAAAAAAAAAAAAAAAAAAAAAAAAAAAAACCCCAAAAAAACAGAGAGATGAGTCAATTATTTTCTGTGTGTGTGTGTTGCACACACGTGTCTGCATGTATATGGAGGTCAGAGGACAACCTCAGTGGTCTTTCTCAGATGCCTTATATGTTTTGTTTGAGATGGGTCTCTTGCTCTCTCATTGGCCTAAAACTTTGCAAGGTAGGCTAGACTAGCTGGCCAGCCTCCATATTCCAGCTCACCATCAATGGAATGACAAGTGTGTGCCACCACATTCAGCTTTGTATGTGGGTTACGGAGATCTGAACTCAGGTCCTCACCCTTGTGAGGCCAGCACTTTACCAACTGAGCCATCTTGCCTGACAGACAAGTTTTAAAAAGTTCTTCTGCTCGGGTAGGTGTGTAGTTTAGTGGTAGAGTGGATGCTTATGTTCAAGGCATGAGGTCAACGACAAAACAAAAACAACTTCCACTGCCAACTGGAGGAAGTTGGTTACAGTGTTCGGTTTGCATTTATAAGTGATAGAGACATAAAGAAAATGTGTCGGGGCTGGAGAGATGGCCTAGCGGTTGAGCACCGACTGCTTTTACAGAGGACCCGGGTTCGATCCCCAGCACCCACATGGCGGCCGAGAACCGTCTGTAACTCCAATTCCAGGAGAACTCCAGTTCCAGGGGAGTCCGATACCCTCTTCTGACCTCCGCGGCATTGCACAATACGGGTGCACAAACTTGCATGCAGACAGTACATTCGTACACATATAGAAATAAATAAAATTAAAAAAGATGTGTCAGAAAATGTTTTTATCATCAAAGTTACATAAAGATAAGTGATTCAAAATGGAGATAAAAAGACTCTAACATTTCTCTGGGCTTGGCGGCACATAACTGTTATTTTAGCACTTGGGAGGCTGAAGCACAATGATGGAGAGGCCGGCCATGTACTGAGATCCCGTCTCACAAAACAAAAACATCCCTAACACTTGGCATTTAGACCCTATAGATGAATACTGGATAATGTGGGAAATCTGGATCACTAAGCAAAGTCTTTTTTGCTGGATGCTCAAAGTTACTGATCACTTTAGAAACTGAAAATGAAACTCGTAAGGCCTCAAGCATTGAAGAGATATTGTGGTCTAACTAAAAGTGGGGCCCACACCCCCAGGCATCCTCTAGTACCTATTTCTGTTTTGTTTTCAACAGCACTTAATAGTATCTGAAATTGGTGTGGTTATTATTTGTTTACATGTTATTTATTCTCTGGGGCACTGAAAGCTCAAATAATTTATCTTATAAATTTCTTATATCCCACAATGCCTGACTCACAAACTCTATAGTATTTGTTGAATAAAAGAATGGTGACCACATTGTCTGAGACTCTAGATACCTGTGTCTGTTTTGTCCATCTTTCTAAAAAAATTTTTTAATATTTATTATTATTATTTTATTATTTTTTGGTCTTTTTGAGATGGGATCTCCCTCTAGTCCCAGCTGGCTGGAGCTAACTCCATTTTATGTGTGAGTATATTGCCAGCATGTGTGTGAGTGCAGCTGTGTCATGCAGTACCTGTAGAGGGCAGAAGAGGGTGTCAGATCCCCTGGAACTGGAGTTACAGAGGGTTGTTAGCCACCATGTGGTTGGCTGGCAATTGAACCCTGTTCTTCTGCAAGAGCAATCAGTGCTCTTAACTGCTGAACCAACTCCCCAGCTCTCTCTTTTTAAGGTTTATCTTTATTTTTATTGGTGTGGGTGTGGGGTTTGGGTGAGGGGCTCTTATGGAGGTGAGATCAGGGCCCTGGATTTCCCAGAGCTGGAGTTACAGCCAGTTGTAAGCTTCCCTATATTGGTTCCTGGTGCTAAAACACAAACTTCAGACCTCAAAGAGAAGTAAGTGCTCTTGAGCACTGAGCCAACTCTCCAGCCTCATCTTTCTTCCAGAGGAAGTAACAATGAGTGGGCAGCCCACTGATGGAAGGAGACCCTGGTGTCTCTTTGGCTCAGTGATGAGAACAGTAAAACAGCATAAGCCAATTGGGGCTTATTAGGGGCCGGAGAAATGGCTCAGTGATTAAGAGCACTGGCTGCTCTTGCAGAGGACTCAGGTTTAATTCCCAGCATGCACACGGTGGCTAACAACCATCTGTAACTAAACAGGGAATCTAATACCCCATCTGGGTTCTGCAGGCATTGCATGCATGTGGTGCACTTATAAAGATGCATGCAAAACACTCATATACATAAAATAAAAATCAATAATAAAAAAGCATGTGAATAAGTTCACTCTATTCCAAGACTCTATGTTCTGTACTCTAGAACAAATGTTGGAGATCCTAATGAGCCCCTCCCCCTGCCCCCGCCCCCCAGACTGTGACATCTTTGCCCACCTGTAGCATGTAAGTGTGATAGTCCTTGATGCGGTGCTGCCAGAACTTCTGGAGGGAGAGCACACTGCCAATCCCTACTTCGTGGAATACCTGCTCCATTACATCAGGGAAAGGAGTTCGTCCCAGCAGAGCTTCGCGGTCTACAGCAAAACGCAGCAACTTGGTGAACTTAAGGCAGTATTCATGTGCCACGTCAGTTAGGGTCTCCAGGACACTTTCATTAGCACACTCAAAGCCTGCATGGGCCAGGATCGTGGCCACTGCTTGGTAGAGGAGCTGCCGGCAGGAGTGCCAGCTCAGTTCAGTCACAGGTTCTCCTTTCCCACTGCAAGTGGAGATATTGTAGTGTTATTAGTGTTCTTACCTCAGAGTAACCAGCCTGTCTCCATAAGAGCTTTACAGGTCCAGTTATCCAGGGAAAATCCAGTTTTCCAGGGAAAATCTTGGTATTCATCCTGTTCTCAGGGGAACTGTCAACCCACAGCCATAGCTCAAAGCCTCCCAATTATACAGTTTGTGAACAGGCATTGCACGTCTATAACAAGCAGTACAAGAAAAAGGTAATGCATGTCCCACTGTACAGAGATTAGCCAATTAGTAAAAAGGGAAGTTTCCCTTTATCAAAGGCTCTGTTTTGATCACATGTAGGATTAATAGATCAATTTTAACAGCATAGCTCAGGGCCAGGAGTAGTGGTACACGTCTATAATCCCAAAACTTGGAAGTTAGAGGCAGGAAGATTATTAAGAGTTCAAGGCCAGGCTCAGCTACATAGCAAGCTTGAAGCTAACCTGGGCTTAATGAGACCATGTGTGACACATACACACACATACACACACATACACACACACACACACACACACACACATGCAGCTCAGGCAGCTTAATAATTTATTCCACTACAATATACTTTCTGCACATGCTAGGTAATATATGAACTTTCAGAAATTCACAATACTGGGGCTGGAGAGATGGCTCAATGGTTAAGAGCAGAGTACTGGCTGCTTTTGCAGAGGACCTAGGTTCAGTTCCCAGCACCCACATGGTGGCTAACAACTGAATACTCCACTTCCAGAGGATCTGACACACTCTTCTAATCTCCATGGGCATAGTACCACAGGGGTGCACGTACATACACGTAGACAATATACTCATACACATAAAATTAAAAAAAATATTTTTGTCTTTTTGAAACAGGGTCTCCCTGTAGCCCCAGCTGGCCTGGAACTCACTATGTAGACCATGCTGGCCTTGAACTCACAGAGATCAGCCCGCCTCTGCCTCCCAAGTGCTGGGGGATTAAAGGCGTATGCCACCATACCTGGCTGATAAAATACTTTTTTTAAATTTTTTGGTCTTTTCAAGACAGGGTCTCCCTGTAGCCCCAGCTGTCCTGGAACTCATTCTGTAGACCAGGCTGGCCTTGAACTCACAAAGATCTGCCTGCCTCTGCCTCCCGAGTGCTAGGATTAAAGGCATGTGCCACCACGCCCGGCAATAAAATACTTTAAAAAAATAAATTCACAGGGAGGTGTAGTGACATAAGCCTTTAATCCCAGTACCTAGGAGGCAGAGGCAGGCCTTTCTCTGTGAGTTCAAGGCCAGCCTGGTCTACAGAGAGCAAGCTGCAGGCCAGCTGGGACTGAAGGGAGACCCTGTCTCAAAAAAATACCAAAATAAATAAATAAATTCACGTTACTTTTTTTTTTGGTCTTTTTGAGACAGGGTCT
Organism: Rhizomys pruinosus; assembly: GCA_009823505.1. Lineage (NCBI taxonomy): Eukaryota > Metazoa > Chordata > Mammalia > Rodentia > Spalacidae > Rhizomys > Rhizomys pruinosus. The sequence continues at coordinate 1,944,454 of VZQC01003102.1, read as the reverse complement.
CCTTGTAGCCCCAGCTGTCCTGGAACTCAAATTCACGATACTAAAGATTCCCCTGGAACTGGAGTTCTCCTGGAACTGGAGTTACAGATGGTTCTCAGCCGCTATGTGGGTGCTGGGGATTGAACCTGGGTCTTCTGCAAGAGCAGTCAGCGCTCTTAACCACTAGGCCATCTTTCCAGCCCCTCTTTTTTTTTTTTTTTAATAGAGAGGGCAATCCAATTTCTTTCTTCATCTTCTTTTTTTTTTGGTCCTTTAGAGAGGGTCTCCCTGTAGCCCCAGCTGTCCTGGAACTTGCTCTGTAGATCAAGCTGGTCTTGAACTCACAAAGATCCACCTGTCTCTGCCTTCCGAGTGCTAGGATTAAAGGCGTGCGCCACCACGTCTGGCGCAATCTGATTTCTTAAGGGGGTTTAACATGGCTCAGTAGGTAAATCCACTTGCTGCCAAGCCTGATATCCCGAGTTCAATCCCTGAGACCTATGTGGTAGAAGCAGATAACTGACTCCTGTAAGTTGTCCTGTGACCATCATGTATGTGCATGGCATGTGCACTTCTCCCAACCCCCCCAAAAGATAAATGTAAATAAATAAAAGCAACTCAAAACATAAATTTTTGTTTTTATTGAGAGAAGATCTCACTATGTAGACTCTGGCTGGCCTAGAATTTGCTATGTAGACCAGGCTAGTATGGAACTCAAGAGATATCTGCCTCCTTCCTGAGTGCTGGGATTAAATGCCTGTGTCACACCATGTGTGGCTCAAACATACATAATTTACAAACATTTTTTTGAGACAGGGCCTCCCTGTAGCCCCAGCTGGCCTGGAACTCACTCTGTAGACCAGGCTGGCATTGAACTCACAGAGATCCACCTGCCTCTGGCTCCTGAGTGCTGGGATCAAAGGGGTTCGCCACCACGCCTGGGTTGTGTACACTCTTAAAAATAATCTTTAGCTGGGTGTGGTGGTGCATGACTTTATTTATTTTTTATTTATGGGTATGAATGTACTGTCTGCATGTAGGTTAGTGCACCCATGTTGTGCAATGCTGCGGACGTCAGAAGAGGGTGTCGGATTCCCCTGGAACTGGAGTTAAAGACCGTTCTCAGCCACCATGTGGTTGCTGGGGATCGAACCCGGGTCCTCTGCAAGAGCAGTCAGCGCTCTTAACCGCTAGGCCATTTATCCAGCCTGGTGTATGACTTTAATCCCAGCACTCAGGAGGCAGAGGCAGGTGGATCTCTGTGAGTTCAAAGCCAGCCCGGTCTACGGAGCGAGTTCCAGTCCAGCTGGGGCTACAGGGAGACCCTGTCTCAAAAAAATACCAAAAAAAAAGAAAAAAAATCTTTAACATGATTTTAATAAGCTACTTGTCTCTTGAAATGTATCTATCTGCCTTATGCCTCTCTCTGACAAAAGAACTTATTTTATAAATAAAAATAAATCAGCACAGAAAAATCACTGTTCCTTGGCTTATATTGTCACCAACCACAGAAGAGTAGGATGCCCCAGGGTGCTTGTCTCTGTCTCTCCAGTGCTGAAATTATAACTGTGCACCATGCCTAGCTTTTGTTATGTGATTTGCTTATGCTTATAAGGCAGACACTTAACCAACTGAGCTATCTTCCAAGCCCTTAGGTGTAAACATTTGATGATACTGTTCTTGCTAACAATTAAAATAAAAATTCATCACAAAATTATAAATAACATTAACTTAATATGATGGACCATAATATTTTGTTGAATGAAACAACAGTGCCCTCAAAATGTGCTATGGTGCTGCTTGTTACAGGGTCTTTTTTTCTTACTTGCTAGGCAAGTGCTCTACCACTGAGCCATATTCCTGCTCACTTCTCACTTTTTTTTCTTTTTTTTTTTTTTTTGTCTTTTTGAGATGGGGTCTCCTTGTAGCCCCAGCTGTCCTGGAACTCACAGAGATCCACCTGCCTCTGCTTCCTGAGTGGTGGGGATTAAAGGGGTGGGCTACCACGCTGAGGACACTTTTCACTTTTATGTATCAAAGTATTGCCCTGCTCTAGTAAAATGCCTGGCACTTTAGTAGGCACTCAGTAAATGGCTAGTGTATAAGAAAACTTAAAAAACAGACTCTGGATTCTGAAGATTTGGGTTCAAAATTTAGAATTCTCATTAATTAAAAAATATTTTATTATTTAATTTTATGTGTATGAGTGTATTACCTGTGTTTTGCAATGCAAAGGGAGGTCAGAAGAGGGCATCAGATCCCCAGGAACTGGAATTAGGATGGTTGTTAGCCACCATGTGGGTGCTGGGAATTGAACCCGGTCCTCTACAAGAGCAGGCATAGCTCTTAACCACTGAGCCATCTAGACTTCTCATTAATTTCTTGAGCAACCTTGGCCTGGTCAATTACTTGTATCATCAGTGTTTCAAAAGTAAAATATAGCAAAGCTTTGCCTTACCGATAAAAGTCACTCTCTGGGTCACTGTGCCGGATCTGGAATGGTGCATTGGGATTTTTGCAATCTAAAGGTAGGAGGTCATCAGGAAGAGGAGGTGACCCAGGGCAGGGGGGAAGAGGTTCGCTTTCTTCAGTCTTCACACCTTCTGGCTGCTGCTGATTCTGGGCCTGGGCTGTGGCAATAAGGCTGCGAAGACGTCGGTTGTGCTGGATCAACTGAATGGTATGGATGGTGAGGCTGCACGGCTCCGAAGGGATGTCTAGCATAGTAGGTGGTTTGGGCTTGCTGGCTGAGGGTTGATGCAGGGGTGGGTCATGGACTTCCACTAGCCGGAACTCCCGTGGAAGCAGATCAAAGGAACTTCTGTTGGTCCGGCTTGAAGATATTGGTATCTCTCCCCAGTATCTCAACATTTTATAATAAGAAAGGAAGAGCTCTCAAGTTTAATATAAATGATATCCTAAAGATAGTGTGTCTAAGTCTCTGACAGTTTTAGATTCTAGGCTTCTACTGAGAAAAATATAAATTCTAGACAGCTGTTTACATAAAAAGCAAGTTAAGACACTTTGAAAAATGCCAGTTAGCAAAACTGTAGGACCAAAGATATTCTCCCTGAAGAAATTAAGAGAAATACAATTGTTAGATGTCAGTCATACAACAATTCCTCTTGGACTTAAGTACAAATTGGAATCTAAGTCATTAGCAGACGAACAGTGGCAATGGTATCTGAGATTCTAACACACATTTTCTATCTCTCTTCACTAATTCATTACCAGAACCACCTTCATCACAAATCCTAAACAGTTAACAAAGCATGGAACTTAAATGTGAGGCCTGGAGTATTTCCGTGCATTTTGACACAAATGCAGTGGATCACAGCAAAAAAGAGAGCACTGAGAACACCACCAGGTGCTTCTTACCATGTGCCATGCCAGGCACACCATAACTCACCTGGTGGAAAATTATAAGCCTTGAATTTAGACTTATGTTTTCAAATTCTGACACATAAGAAAGAACCTGAGAGACTTTGTATGTGTGGATGGTATGTGCAGGTACACATGTATGTAGGTATGCATGGAGGCCAGAGATTGAGCTTAGGTGTCATTTCTTAGGCTTCATCCATCTTCTTTTTGAGACAGTCTCTCACTGGGTCCTGAGGCCTGCTGATTAGCCTACATTGGCTTGCCAGTGAACCCCAGGAATCTATCTGTGACAAGAGTGTCCAACCATTCCTGGCTTTTATACCTGGGTTTTGAGGATCAAAAGTGCATGGCAGCACTTTATGGACTGAGCCATCTCTCCAGACTGAATCTGAGAGACTTCTGTCACCTTCTCACTGCTCTTCTCATAGTCTTTCTTGGTATTTAATCTTTACTTTGCACTGCTGCTTTTTTTCTTTTTTATGGTACTAGCATCAAACACTTGCTAAGCAAGTGATTTATTACTGAGCTACATCTTCAGCCCCTTTTTTGTTTTGTTTTAAACAAACTCTAATTGAATGCCTCCCCTTACTTCTTGAAAAGTCATTGGCCAGGCATGGTGGTGGCATGCATTTAATAGCGGCACTTGGGAGACAAAGGTAGATGCAGGTGGATCTCTGTGAGTTCAAGGTCAGCCTGGTCTAAATAGGGAGTTCCAGGCCAGCCAAAACTACATAACAAGATCTGTCTTGAAGAACAAAACAAGGGGCTGCAGAGATGGCTCATTGTCTAAGGGCACTGGCTGCTCTTCCTGAGGACAAAGTTTCAGTTCCCAACACCCAAACTGGTTAACACCTGCACTTAACTGTGGTTCCAGTGGACCAATGGGTTCTTCTGCCTTCCAATGGCATTGGGAGACATGGGTACACTTACATACATGCAGGAAAAACACTCAGACATAGAAAAAGAAATAAAACAAAAGACAAGTCAGCCAGAATTTGTTGGCTTACCAAAGAAATTTACAATGTCTTCAGTTCGCTTCAGATTCACTATCTGCCTCTTCAGGTTCAACAAACATTTAACTGGAAACCAGGCATTATGTGAAGACAAAGACCAACAGTGCAAGCTCTTTGTTCTGAGGTGAGAGAAACAGAAACAAAATATTTCAGTATAATAGTATGTAGTTAAGTGTTGCTGGAAAGGCATAGACTCAGCACAGTGCAGGCAGAGGACGTCCTAGACCAAATCACTTGCACTTGCATTCTAAAAGAACCACATCACTCAGTTTCTTTTCTTATTCTTTCATTTTATTTATTTATTTATTTATTTATTTATTTATTTATTTATTTATTTATTTATTTTTGAGACAGGGTCTCCCTTTAGTCCCAGCTGGCCTGGAGCTTGCTCTGTAGAACAGGCTGGCCTTGAACTTACAGAGGGATCTGCCTACCTCTGCCTCCCAAGTGCTGGGATTAAAGCGTGAGCTACCATGCCTGGCACTAAAGACAGTTCTTAGCTGCCATATGGGTGCTGGGAATCTAACCTGGGTCCTCTGTAAGAGCAGTCAGTGCTTTTAACTGCTGAGCTATCTCTCCAGCCCTCTTTTCTTTCTCTTTTTAAAAAAGATTTTATCACTGGGTGTAGTGGTGAACTCCTTTGATCCCATCACTTGGGAGGTAGAGGCAAGAGGAGATCTGTAAGATGGAGGCCAGCCTGGTCTACATAGTGAACTCCAGGCCAGGTGGGGATAGAGAGACCCTGTTCAAAAAAAAAAAAAAAAAAAAAAAAAAAAAAGAAAGAAAAAAGATTTTACTGGGGCTGGAGAGATTTCTCAGTGGTTAAGAGCCACTGGGTGCTTTTGCAGAGAACTCAGGTTCAGATCCCAGCACCCACACAGCAGCTAACAACCATCCAAAACTCCAGCCTTAGGGGATCTGAAATCCTCTTCTGACCTCTGTGGGCACTGCACAACAGAGGTGCACTTACATACATGCAGGCAATACACTTACACATAAAATAAAAATATTTTCAAAAGCTTTTATTTATCTTTATCTGTGTCCCACATGTGTGTGGGCGCTTGAAAAGGCCAGAAGAGGGCGTCAGATCCCCCTGGAGATGGGAGTCACAGGTGGCTATGAGCCATCTTAATGTGGTTTCTGGGAATCCAACTTAGGTCCTCTGGAAGAACAGCAAGCCCTCTTAACCTCTGAGTCATCTTTTTAGCCTCAGTACTCATTTTCTTGAGAATAACAGGCATTCTTACAATTGTCCCTTTCAGTTGTGATTTCTTTTTTTTTTTGTGTGTGTGTCTTTTCGAGACAGGGTCTCCCTATAGTCCCAGCTGTCCTGGAACTCACTCTGTAGACCAGGCTGGCCTTGAACTCACAATGATCCGCCTGCCTCTGCCTCCCAAGTGCTAGGATTAAAGGCGTGCGCCACCACGCCTGGCTCAGTTGTGATTTCTGCCAGGAATTTTCTGTCACTCTCTACATCCTTATCAGGCTTGAATTTGTTCTTAAGAATAACGGGCCAGGCGTGGTGGCACACGCCTTTAATCCTAGCACTAGGGAGGCAGAGGCAGGTGGATCTTCGTGAGTTCAAGGCCAGCCTGGTCTACAGAGCGAGTTCCAGGACAGCTGGGGCTACAGGGAGACCCTGTCTCGAAAAGACCAAAAACCAAACCAAAACAAAACTGTTATCATCTCCGATTTTCAGATGTAGAAGCTGTGGCCCAATGTCTTGCCCAGTGTCATGAATATGAAAGGATTTAAAAGAAAAACAGGTTTCCAAACCCAGGCTCTTAACCATTCAACAATACTGCCTCAATAATTCGTTCTAAGAATAAATGAATGAACGAACCAACAAGAAACTGCCCTCTTCCCTAACTTCACCCACAGCAGTTAAGAACCTAAATTCCGGAGGGACAGGAGGGTCGGGGTCCTCCAATCAGCATCAGCAGGCTCAAGCTTAGCCCCAGCCACAGGGTCTGGGGAAGTCTGTTTCCAGGGCAGCTCTGGACTGGAACCCCACAATTATGGCCGATTACTCACCGCCCTGTTTGCCACTGAGAAGCCTGAGACAAGGACCAGGTCAAGCCTAGAAACGCTGGATAATTGATTAATGGTCCATGGCTTCCGGAACGGCTTCTTCTTAATCGCCTACGTCACAGGAAGTCTTTACAATCTTGTTACAACATTTAAAGATGTCCCCGTTGTGCACAGCACTACGACAGCCTTCTGGGGTTATGAACTACCGGTGTTACACACCGCTTTACAGCTCTCTGGGTCTTGGAAGAGTTCCCACCACCGCCCCAGAGAGAAGCCTCTGGGCTCGGAGAAGAGGGAAACTTAGGGAGGAACGTGGAGAGCAAGGGCGTGTGGTTTCCGAAGGACACATTTCGAGGTTGCACCGAGTTGAGGATGGCTGAACCTCCATCTCCCCGTCAGCCGTCCGCAGCTCCAGACGTAAGTGGCGAGTTTAAAAGGCCGGTTTTGCAGGTGCTCCCAGTAGCGCGGGAAAAAGCCCCGGCACCGTGTCCCTCAAATACTGAGGACGGGAAGAAGGACAGTCCGACGGCACTTCCAGACCCCGTTTGTGAGCAGCCCGACGTCCCGCTGCCTCAGCCTGACGGCGGGGAGACCCGGAGTCTGCCGGAGCAGCCTGGCTCCGCACGGGTAGCTGCTTCTCCCAGCGGCCCGGCGCGGACTCGCCCATACGAAGAGCCGTCATGGGGCAGCCCAGCTACAGCCCCCTACAGCCTCGAAACCTTGAAGGGTGGCACCATCCTTGGTACTCGCAGCTTGAGTGGGATGAGCTGCTGCCTTTTTGGGAGGCTGCCTAGCTGTGACATCTGCCTAGAGCACCCTTCAGTGTCTCGGTACCACGCCGTGCTGCAGCACAGAGGGGCGGATCCAGATGGAGAAGGTGATGGCCATGGGCCGGGCTTCTTTCTGTATGATCTGGGAAGTACCCATGGCACTTTTCTCAACAAAACACGCATCCCACCCCGCAGCTACTGTAGAGTCCACGTCGGGCACGTGTTTCGCTTTGGAGGCAGCACCCGACTTTTCATCCTTCAGGTAAGTGGAACAATAAAATGGAAACCTTGAGACTTCATCGTGCCGTGCTGGGACTCCTAGTTTAAACTTTAGTTGAGCTTTTGTCAGTTAGCAAAAACAAAAGCAGAGGCATCATTCTGCACCCTCATATCCAAATGTCCGAGTACACTGCGTATCTCTGGAAGTAATTTCTGCGTTCCTGAACTCAAGAGTTTTTCTTTTCTTGATTTATCAGGGACCAGAGGAAGACCGAGAGGCAGAATCTGAGTTAACAGTAACGCAGCTGAAGGAACTGCGCAAGCAGCAACAAATGTTATTGGAGAAAAAGATGTTAGGTGAAGACTCAGATGAAGAGGAAATAGACACCACTGAAGGGAAGAGGAACACTACTGATCAAGATGATGACATGGGTTGCACCTGGGGAATGGGTAAGAACATTGCTAGCAAAGATTAATGTTTTGAATTCATTATTCCATGGAGTCTTTGAAATAGATACAGGGTGGGGCAGGAGAGATGGCTCAGACGTTAAGAGCACCGACTGCTCTTGCAGAGGACCGGGGTTCGATTTGCAGCACCCACATGGCTGCTAAGAACCGTCTTTAACTCCAGTTCCAGGGGAATCCAACACCCTCTTCTGACCTCTGTGGCATTGCATGACAAGAGTGCACCTACCTACATGCAGACAGTACATTCATACATATAAAATAATAAAAAAAATTTTAAAGAAATAGATACAGGGTAAACAATTTGCAGATTAAGTAACCAAAGCCCAGAGAGGGTCATTAACTTTACTGATATATAAAAAAAACGAGGGCCCGGTGTAGTGGCGCATAGCTTTAAACCCAGAGGTAGGCGGATCTCTGTGAGTTCAAGGCCAGCCTGGGCTATGGAGTGAGCTCCAGGACAGCTAGGACTAAAGGGAGACCTGGCCTCAAAAAGCCCCCCCCCCCAAATTTGAGGGGCTGGAAAGATGGCTCAGGTGGTAAGAGCACTTGCTACTTTTGCAGAGCAACTAGGTTCAGTTCCCAGCACCCACATGGTGGCTCATAGTTGTCTGTAACTCTAGTTCCAGGGTATTTGGCTCCTCCTGGCCTTCATGGGCACCAGGCACACAAGTGGTGTGCTTACATACATGCAGGCAAACACTCAAACACACTTTTTAAATATTTAAAATTGAATTATGGGCACTATAAATATATTTAAATGTATTTTTAGTACAATTTCTTGTTCAAAACTCTTACCATATAAGTACTTCCTATATAGTTCTGAGTGTTAAATACCACAGTGTACAGTTCAATCAGATTAAGTGGAATGTTATTCAATATAGGAATATTCTTTCAAAAAAATTTTTTTTGGTCTCTTTTTTTGAGACAGGGTCTCCCTGTAGCCCCAGCTGTCCTGGAACTTTCTCTGTAGACCAGGCTGGGTTTGAACTCACAGAGATCTACCTGCCTCTGCCTCCCTAGTGTCAGGATTAAAGGCGTGCGCCACCACGCCTGGCTTTCAAAATTTTCTGTACTGCCGGGCATGGTGGCACATGCCTTAGTCCTAGCACTTGGGAGGCAGAGGCAGGCGGATCTCTGTGAGTTCAAGGCCAGCCTGATCTACATAGGGAGTTCCAGGACAGCTGGGGCTGCAGGGAGACCGTGTCTCAAAAAGACCAAAAACAAATTTTTTTTTGTACAGTTTGTGACAATAGTCTAACTAGTGAAATATCAAATCAGAGAAAGCTGGTCTCTTAGCCAAAGACATGAATTGAATTTTTCACAAACACCAGACATTTTGGAGGATGGATATTCAGGATATAGATCTATAAAAAGAGGTTGGGACCTGGAAAGGTGGCACCATGAGTAAAGGTGGTTGCTGCTAAGCCCGATGACCTGGATGAAATCCTGGGGACTCACATGATGGAAAGAGAGAACTGACTCTCAAAATTTGTCCTCCGACCTCCTGTACTATGGCACTTGTGTGTGCAAACAAACATACATGGAATAAACAAACCAACAGTATTTGTTTTTGTTTTTTTTTTTGAGACAGGGTCTCTCTGTAGCTCCAGATAGCCTGGAACTCACTCTGTAGACCAGGCTGGCCTTGGACTCACAGAGATCCACCTGCTTCTGCCTCCCGAGTGCTGGGACTAAAGGTGTGCACCACTAAGCCTGGCTTAAAGATGGTTCTTAGCTGCCATATGGGTGCTGGGAATGGAACCCAGGTCCTTTGCAAGAGCAGTTGGCATTCTTAACCACTGAGCCATCTCTCCAGCCCCACAAACAAATGTTTTTAAAAAGTAAAATAAGAGCTGGGCGTGGTGGTGCATGATTTAATCCTAGCACTTGGGAGGCAGAGGCAGGCAGTTCTCTTTGAGTTCAAAGCCAGCCTGGTCTACATAGAGAGCTCCAGGACAGCTGGGGCTGCAGGGAGACCCTGTCGCAAAAAGACCAAAAAAAAAAAAAAGAAGAAAGTAGAGGTTGAGTAGAAGTCGAGTCAGCCAATAAAGATACTTTCCCCTCAAGGGCGACAACCTGAGTTTGATTCCTGGTCTCACATGATAGGAGAAACAACTCCTGTAAGTTGTTTATGGATCTCTTTCTGCAAACACACAAACACACACCCCCCAATAATAATAAAATGTAATTAAATAAAAGAAGTAAAGCTAAGCATTGTGGTACACGCCTTTAATCCCAGCACTCAAGAGGCAGAGGCAGATGGATCTCTATGAGATTGAGGCCAGCCTGGTCTACAAGTGAGTTCCAAGTCAGCTGTGGCAACAGGCGATCCTGTCTTAAAAAAGCTTAAATAAATAAATAAATGAATAAATAAAATAAAGTATTGGGCTTAATGTATATATGAAAAAACAGGATAAGTGTATAAGTACTCAGGCAAAGTACCAAGAATAATATGAAAACAGTAGTATATGAGAGTTAGATGTCAGAGAAAGAAGCAGTCACTGAGAACTTAGACCTGTGATATCCAGTATGTTAGCCATTATTTACCTGTGGTTATTGGACACTTCCAGTATTGAACTAGTCCAAATTGACATACCTCTAAGTACAAACTACACACAGGATTTCAAAAACAGTGTAAAAAGCCAGGCATGGTGGTGCACGCCTTTCATCCAAGCACTTGGGAGGCAGAGGCAGAGGCAGGCGGAGCTCTGTGAGTTTGAGGCCAGCCTGGTCTACATAGTGAGTTCCAGGATGGCTAGAGCCACAGGGAGGCCCTGACTCAAAAAGAAAAGGAAAAAAAAAAAAAACTGTGAAGAAAAGAACTAAAATATCTACCATGTTCTTGTATTACATATGTTGAAGTGATAGTTACTTCATTTCTCTTTACCTTTTTAAAAATTTTTTTAGTTTTTAATTTTTTTTTTTTGTCTTTTTCGAGACAGGGTCTCCCTGTAGCCCCAGCTGGCATAGACCAGGCTGGCCTTGAAGTCACAAAGATCCGCCTGCCTCTGCCTCCCAAGTGCTAGGATTAAAGGCGTGCACCACCACGCCCAGCTAAACTCTTGTTTTTGTCTTGGAGTAAAAGACATGCTTTTTTCTTGACTGTTCACATTCTTCTCAAAAGATCTCCTATTTTGGTGAAAAGTGAAACAAAGTCTTACAGTTTTTGTGTGTGTATATAATTCTTTTTTTAAATTTTATTTATTTTTTAAACTTTTTTCAATTTTTATTGAATTTTTGTGTATTTCATACAGAAATTCTTCCTGGTCTTAATAACCTTTATACCCATTTCTGAATTGACACCCTCCCACAGCACCCCCTTCTAGAGTTCATACACTCTGCATTTGTGTTAAGGCCTATGTGCCAAATTAGTGTCTCCAGATGCTCCTCAATACAAGTTCATCCACTGAGGTCTAGCCAGCTGCAGGGAGCTGCTGACCCTGCGATTGAACTGGCCAAAGAGGGTAGGGTTTGGGGTTACTCTAGTAACATCCTGGGGACCACATCAGAGGATACAAATCTGTTTATTTTCCAGCCTGGTATACAGAGTGAGTTCCAGGCTAATTTGGGCTATAGAGAGACCCTGTCTGAAAAAAAAAAAAAAAAAAAAACCCAATCTGTTTATTCTATGCAACAAGCAGCTTATATAGGTCTTGGAAGGACAGCCCCTACATTGTGTGACATCACCTCCCATCAGCCAAACCTAGACCTCCACACTGTCACACGTCATCCCCCCATCCCAACTTGTGGGGTGTATTCAGAAAAGGTTCCCATTCCAGTGATAGCAGAAAACAGGGTGTGCCCTGTAGCCTATGCTCCTAGTGTGCTAAGCAGATTGGTAGCCTGCATACACTCAAGATAATCTGACTTCAGGATTGCTGTCCCACATCTCCCCCTTCTGTTTTTGCCTTCACAAGCTCAAGAGAGCGTAATAGTAGTGGTGGTCAGTTTGCCTTTGTGTGGCCCAAATGGTCATGACTAGTTTGTAAAAGCAATAAGCAATTCCAGTGATTAGTGCCCATGTGAAAACTGAATACAGAGTAAACCAATTAGTAAACATAAGCAATAAACATAAGCAATGTCCATGTGAACCCAATTAGCAAGCATCTGTGTCCAATTCTTGTACAACCTAGGGTCCCCAAGTTTGGCTGGAGAGGTTTGCATAACAAGCATGCTGATCAAATAAAAGTTGTGTCAGTTTTTGCTTCAGGTCATTTTCCTGCTGAAGGGTGTGGCTGACTCCTGAGGCAACTGCTCCAGTGGCCAAGGATGATTGCATAGGACTCTTGTTATGATGATGAAGGGTGACCCCATGCTCCAGCCTGGTCTGCTCTTCCCAAGGCTTGGTTAGATTCACCAGCAACCATATGACTCCTGGAGTCCTAAGGATATAAATAAAGTTAGTAGCATTGTGGGCTGTAATACAATTAGAGATATGGCCATGGTGATTTCCTTGTTTTACCAGTTTAGGTGCATTAGTTAGGAGGAATACAAAGGGAACAAGCCTAATAGGCAAGCCTGATAGGGAGCCAATATCATAATAATTGATTCTCACAGCAGGGAGGGGCAAAAAATCCCTTATATCAGTTAGCTGTTTGATTGAAGTTAAGTACTCTGATTAGGACAAATTGATTGTAAGGTGAGGGTCCAGTGTTGGAGTAAGGGCAAATTCATTGCCAGAAATCAGAGGCAAGGCACTAGCCCAACACAATGCCACGAGATACTGTGGAGTGGGCACCTGTGCTCCTTTTACCTGTAATACCTGGTCTGCCACAGTATTGGTCGTCAGGGCAGTGCATATGAGGGCCACCAATAGTGGATCTGGGATGTCTCAGGCTCTCTACCTGTGACTCCAGTGCCTTGAGGTCCCCCCACTTCACTCTGCATTGGCTTCCAGCAGAGTGGCATTCTCTTGGCTTTCTTCTGCTCTAAGCTGAGATGGGCCAGCTTCTCTGCCAGTGGTTCCTGGTCCAACCCTTGCAGTCCAAGGACAAACACTTTTTTTTTTGGTCTTTTCGAGACAGGGTCTCCCTGTAGCCCCAGCTGTCCTGGAACTCACTCTGTAGACCAGGCTGGCCTTGAACTCACAAAGATCTGCCTGCCTCTGCCTCCCAAGTGCTAGGATTAAAGGCCTGCACCACCACGCCAGCTTAGACAAACACTTCTTGCCAGAACCCAAATGTGGTAGTTCCCTGCCTGTGGGAAGACTCAAGTAAACTCTTTCCCCATTGTTCATAGGAGGTCTGAATCTTTCTATTGGTCCCACATTGGATCTCGACAAAGTACCAGTGGTGCCTCGTTATGCCCTGTCAGAGGGCTCCAGTGCTTATCAACTGGGGTTATCATGTCTGCTTTCAAAATTGACAAAAAGTTTATAGTAAAGATGCTCTGCTCACTGCATCCTTTGGGGAGGTTGTATAAACCCCCTCCCCTTCTGTTTTTGTAATTGCTCCTTTAAAGTTTTATGTATTCTTTTTTTTTTATATATATATTCTTTCAACAGTGTCCCGGCCTGGATTGAGAATTATCCCCATTAAGGGGAGAGAGGAGTCAAATTTGTCAGTGAAGGTGCACAACAGAGCAGCATTGATTCTTTGAGAAACAATGCACACTTCTTGGGTTATACAGAATGAAGAGGGCTCTGGAGGGCCCCTCAGGCAATCATACAATGGATGCATCAATTAAGAGCCCCCAAAGCCTTTTGAAGCTGGTTAAGGGGCAGCGTGTCTCAGGGAGTTTAATTATTGGTATCTAAGGCCGAATCAGCCTAATCTCTGGAATCAACCCCAGAAACTCATAGGGAGGGGCAGGTTGAATTTTCTCCTGGGAGACCTTCAAATGGGCAGTCAGCAGGGCTGCTAAGACTTGCAGGAGTAGGGAATGTTATAGGCTGCAGGAATAAGACCACTCTGACCTGATCAGGCTTTTGAAAGTTTTTTTTTTTTTTTTTTCATTTGAAAGATTTTAATCATGGCCTGGCCAGTCTCTTGTTTGGAAAGAGAAATGGTCCCTGACCTTAAGATGGGCACAGTGGGCCGGGTATGCTAGTGCACACCTGTAATCCCAGCACAGGCAGGCAGATCTCTGAGTTCAAGGCCAGCCTAGTCTACAAATTGAGTTCCAGGACAGCTGGGACTACAGGGAAACCCTGTCTCAAAAAGACCAAAAAAAAAANAAAAAAAAAAAAAAAAAAAAAAAAAAAGATGGACACAGTATATATGTAGGATTTTTTAGTCAATTAGGTCATAGCTTGTTACCATGTTAACATTAACACAATATTAGGTAACTGAAACACAAAGGAAATTCCAGCAGTTGTACACTAACAGCAGCTTAAATTTTAATAGTAATACATTGGCAGAAGTGTAACTTAATTGGCCCAAGCAAACAGAAGCTTAACTTAATTGTCAACCATAAAGCAAGAAAAAACAAGAGCAAAGGTCAGTAGTTATAGCAGGGACAGAGTCACATAGGTTCTGGGAATTTAGCTTGGGATGGAAAGAAACTTAACATAAAAATGGGGTAGACTTGCCGGGTGTGGTGGTGCACGCCTTTAATCCTAGCACTTGGGAGGCAAAGGCAGGCGGATCTTTGTGAATTCAAGGCCAGCCCGGTCTACAGAGTGAGTTCCAGGACAGCTGGTGCTACAGGGAGACCCTGTCTAGAAAACATCAAAAAATAAATAAATAAATAAATAAATAAATAAATAAATAAATAAATAAATAATGGGGTAGACTTGGGGTGAAGTCAGCCTAGTTCAGATTTCTTATTCCCTTTAATATGATTTATTTTCTTCATCCCCCCTTCTATTTGAGAACTTGTTTGGAGGTTCTAGCAGGGGAGCGCAGCTACTCGTATATTCTTGAATGAAGAGCAGTCCTCTTCTGTCAGGGAAGGTTGTCCTCTTTGACCAAGTGCAGCATTAAGGGAGGAAGGGGACACCTGCCTATCGAGCCTGATCAGCTGAATCAACCCTGGTGATCAATGGGGTGACACATGTTGCAGCCAGATTGCCTTCACACCCCCCCCCCCATTTGAAAGTACTCAAACCCTTGAGTGCCATTCAGGAGATATGGGCTGTAATTGATCATATTGACTCCTCAGAACTATAAGTTTTACCAAGTTGATTTTTTTTTTTTTGTATTTTTGAGACAGGGTCTCCCCTTAGTCCCAGCTGGCCTGGAGCTTGCTCTGTAGACCAGGCTGGCCTTGAACTCAGAGAGATCCGCCTAACTCTGCGTCCCCAGTGCTGGGATTAAAAGCGTGTGTCACCATGCCAGACCAAGTTGATTTTTTTGATTAATGAGTTTAACAACAGCATTTAATAGGCAAAGATCATAGGTGAGGACAACTAAAATTAAAAGAAGAGGTCTTGCTACTGCACTTAAAAGAGTGGGACTAAAGGGAGACCCTGTGTCAAAAATACCAAAAAAAAAAAAAAAAACCCAAAAAACAAGAGTGGTTAACCAAGACTGAGTAAGTAGAGATGCAACTGTACTGATTTTTGTAGCTCCGAAAATTTTTATCTCCTGTTACAAGTGTTGTAGTCTCCAGCCTTATAGATCCTCCAATCCCTTACACTTTTGAGACAAATACAAGCCCAGAATATGTAACATAAGTGGTAAAACAGGTAACAGGCAAACACAAAGACCATTGGAACGTGACATCTTGGTCTGGTTTATAGATAGATAACATTAAAGGTCACAGGAATGTGACTTTCTGGAGTTCTTTGGGGGTTTTGACCCTAAACTGTCTGGTCGATTTTTAGCTCCTATTTTTATTATATTACTCTCTGAAGAGGTCATCCCAATTCCCAAGAAGGAATTTGGGGTGCTTACTGCTCTGACTTTTCCTCCATGCTGAAAAGGGGCAGGCACGGGGTGTGGCAGTTGGGGTACCTCTGCTCAGTGGGTCTATCTAAAGGACCCCCAAAAATATAGCTATAGAGAAAACAAAGTGCTCAATTGGTGCCTGTGAAGGAGAAGTCAAGGCAAGAATAGTTAGGCACATGTTATAAGCAGGGAACCAGGAGAGGGTAAATTCAAATGTCCAACTTCTAATTCTAATTCCATTAGAATTATTATTTTTTTTATTTATTTTTTATTTTTTATTTTTTATTTTTTATTTTTTATTTTTTTTGTCTTTCTGAGACAGGGTCTCCCTGTAGCCCCAGCTGTCCTGGAACTCACTCTGTAGACCAGGCTGGCCTTGAATTCACGAAGATCTGCCTGCCTCTGCCTCCCAAGTGCTAGGATTAAAGGCATGTGCCACCACACCCGGCTAAAATTTTTTTTTATTTATTATTTTTAAGTGTATGACTGTACTGTCTGCATGTAGGTTGGTGCACCCATGTTGTGCAATGCCGTGGAGGTCAGAAGAGGACGTTGGATTCCCCTGGAACTGGAATTAAAGACAGTTCTTAGCTGCCATGTGGCTGCTGGGAGTCAAACCCTGGTCCTCTGCAAGAGCAGTCAGTGCTCTTAACTGCTGAGCCCTCTCTCCAGCCCCTATTTATATAGTCTTATCCTTTACCTACCATAACAAACCTTTTCAGACCCTCATCACTTGCATAGATTGTTTTATTATAAATCTTTATTAAAATATCTCCATTTCTATATATTTTTTAACATTTTTTATCTTTTTTTTTTTTTTTTAATTCTCTTTTTGAGACAGGGTCTCCCTTTAGTCCCAGCTGGCCTGGAACTCACTTTGTAGACCAGGCTGGCCTTGAACTCACAGAGATCCACCTGCCTCTGCCTCCCAAGTGCTGGGATCAAAGGCGTGTGCCACCACACCTGGCATTTTTTAAATCTTTTTATAACATTAATAAATAAAATATTCCATCTGTTATGAAGCTATTATGAAGTATAAGCTGTGAGATGTCCTTGCAAGCCTGAGAGCAGATTCCTGGGTTTAGTTGCTAATGAGAATTATTACTAATTGCTAGCGAAAGAGAGTTTGAGACAAGGTCCCCTTGGTAGCAGTTGGCCTAGGACTTGACACGTAGACCAGGCTGGCTTTGAACTCTCACAGAGGTCTGCCTATTTCTGCCTCCCGAGTAGCTGGGACTACAGGTGTGTGTGCTACCATGCCTAGCTCAAGAGGCAGTTTAAAGCAGACTTAAGCTTGAGAGTTGTTCTGGGGCAACATTTGCAAGCTTGCAGAATCTCATAGGAAAAAAGTACTCAACCCCCAACTGAACAGAGTAGGGCTACAGGAAACCCCTATTTAGGACAGTGCCAGAAAGATGAGATAGCAAAGGACTACTCCTACAACTCCTACCTAGCTCAGAAGATGAGTCAACATATCAAATTAAGGCTACATCTAGCCAGAATTCAGCTCTTTCAACCTTGTTCTCAGGCTCCCTTGGCAGAGAGCCAAGGAAGTCCAGGTTGGGTAGTTCCCATCTTTTTCACTGTAGCATTAATAGTCCTAAGTTCATGGAGCATAGGAAACTTCCTCTGCTGTTTCTTTTGAATTACAAAGAGAGGGGTGTTTCAAGACTATGGGACTAATGGAGGTTTCAGTAAGCCCTGCATTTGTTGCTCAGCAACTAAGGACTCCAAAGCTGTAAGTTTAAGCAAGGCAAGTGGCCACTGCTCTACCCAGATGGGAGCTGAAGTTTTTCATTCTAGCTTATTAGGTGATGGTAGAACAGTGGCCCTAAGAACTGGGGTTACTGGGAGGCTTGGTCTTGGACTTGGAAGTCTGCCACTGAATTATAAGATACCTTATCTTCTGTAGCAAGCACACTTCTGAGATAAATGCAACTCAGTCCTGCTAAGGGAAATGGGGAGAAGCAGCTGCCTGTGGCTACCTGCTAACCTTTCAGGCTAGTGGTTGATTACCTTTCTCTAGCCCACCTGTTAGCACCCAGCACCTTTACCAGACAGGGAACTGTTGATTCCACTGTTGGACCTCTCAGACTGACACTTGATTAGCTCTCCTCAGTCATTCCCGCTGGCACACCACAGTCACCAGTCATGGAGCTGCTGGCTGTGATGCTGGACTGTACAGACTGGCACCACATCAGGTCTCCCCAGCCACTACTAGCACTCAGCACTCAAAACTCAAGCCTGGTGGGCTTTCACTTATTTACACGTGGAGTTATGGACCTGGGGACCTTGTCAAGTGGCAATGAAGATCTGTTTATTGTACTTAGTTCATCACTTTTATAGCCAAACTGTTGTCATCCCTCACAGCCAATCCCAGATCCCTGCAACATGCACCTTGTATATATCACTCGCTATTGTTTTCCCCCACATCATATGCTGGGTCACAAGTTGAGTTGCTGTTTTTCTTTTTTTCTTTTTTTTTTTTTTTCTCCAGCTGTGTAAGTTTGGTTACCTGGGTTAAGGGTCTGTCTATTATGTTTATCTTTTCAATGAACCAGCTCTCAGATTCATTGATTTTTTTTGGTCTTTTCGAGACAGGGTCTCCCTGTAGTCCCAGCGGTCCTGGAACTCACTCTGTAGACCAGGCTGGCCTTGAACTCACGCTGTTTTTCTTTTTGTACCAGGTCCTGCTCTCACCTGCAGGGCAGAGTCAGAGAGGTCTTATGACCCATGTCTGTGTCCCTGGGAGTACTGGCTGAAAAGCTAGCTCATTCATACCTAACTCAAACTGGATTTTATCACAATTGTCTGTAGTTAGGATTAACCCTAAGCCATCAAGTGTTATGCCCTGAATCCAAGACCCTCGCAGACTACCAGGAGACGAGACACTGATGCAAAGACAGAGAATCTTTCTATTAGCTAGCTTGAGCCAGGGCTGTTCCCATACCTGGCGCAGCAGGACTGGGGAGAGCCCCGAGGCTCCGTACAAGCACTCAATTTAAAGGGAAAGATCACAAGCAGGGGGGTTTCCAAGCCTTGGCGTTACAGGATTGGTAGGCTTGTAAGAGCCCTGAGGGTGGGGGGGGTTAGGGGGACAGGATTCATGGTATGTTTCCCAGGATTGTTGGGTTGTCAGAGACATATAGTTCTTGGGAATGTTGGGTTATGAGAACATACTTATCTGGGCTTTACATTGATTACCTGCAACAGTTATTTCAAAAAACATGTCTATCCTGATCCCTACACAGTCTTCCTGCAGCTTGTGGGAAGATGCTTATCTGGTCCCCGTAAGTTATCTCAAAAGCCAGATCCTTACACAGTCTTCCTGCAGCTTGTGGGAAGATGCTTATCTGGTCTTGTAACAGTTATCTCAAAATCCAGATCCTTACACAGTCTTCCTGCAGAACTTTTATGGTAGGTGGCAGTTCTCCCTTTTGTCTAGGATGGAGACTGGTATGGTCAGCAGAATAGGTTTTTAACTCGTTGCCTGTCACAAGGAAGTCCCTGCCTAACAAGTTATGAAGCAGACCAGGTACAATTAGGAGCTTAATGGTCCTCTGTCCCCAATCTAAGTCTCTTCAAACCATAGGTTGGGTAAGTTGTTTTATATGCCACATTTCCTCCTACACCCTGGACCAAAGGCCCTTAAGTAAGTTTCTATTCTTTTGGAAACTCCTCCTCTCTAATGATGGTTCATTCTGCTCCAGGATCCAATAAGCATTTAAAAAGCTTATGGGTAGGGGCTGGAGAGATGGCCTAGTGGTTAAGAGCGCCGACCGCTCTTGCAGAGGACCCGGGTTCAACCCCTAGCACCCACATGTGGCTGAAAACCATCTGTAACTCCAATTCCAGGAGAACTCCAGTTTCAGGGGAATCCGACACCCTCTTCTGACCTCCGCGGCATTGCATGACATGGGTGCACAAACCTGCATGCAGACAGCACATTCATACACATAAATAAATAAAAAATTAATAAAAAAAAAAAAAGCTTATGGGTACAACCAGGCATGGTGGTGCATGCCTTTAATCCTAGCACTAGGGAGGCAGAGGCAGGTGGATCTTTGTGAGTTCAAGGCCAGCCTGGTCTACACAGTAAGTTCCAGGACAGCTGGGACTACAGGGAGACCATGTCTCAAAAAAAAAAAAAAAAGCTTACCCTGGCTGGGCGAGGTGGTGCATGCATGCTTCTAATCCCAGCATTTGGGAGACCAGTGGAGGAGTATTTTTATTTTGTTTTTTATTTGAGTCTGCAGTATTGCAGGGATATTAGTCTCTTTCTGGCCCAGACACTGGAGGAGAATAGTTACTACAGAGAAGAAAAGACTCAAAGCAGAGAGTGACTCCTCCCAAAGTTGCTGAGCCTGAAGAAGAGGTTCCCTAGAAGAGGAAGACAGATTCCCCATTGTGAGAGTTCATGTATCCAGACCCACCCAATTGCTTCAGGTGTCCCTGTTCAAAGGGACCAGTTGTGGGGCCTCTGACCCCATGGTTGAACAAGCTGAAGAGGTACAGCATGGAGTTACTCCAGTAACATCCTGGTGATCATGTCAGAGTGTGCAAATCTGTTTATTCTGTGCAACAAGCAGCTTAGGTCTGGGATAGCGGCCCATTTCCCCAGTTCCATGCTGGGTTTTTGTCTGCTTGAGTTTGGATGGGTCTTGTACATGCTCACACCATTGCTGTAGGTTCGTATCAGCAGGGTCTGAGGATCCTGTAGGACTCTGTTCCCACATGGTCATGCACTACCTCTCCGGCTCTTACAGTCTTTCCGCCCCGTCTTCTGCAGTATTCCCTGAGCCCTGGGTGAGTGAAGTTTAATATAATAGTCCTGTCCAACAACCCCACACTCCATAGACTCCTAATCTCCATGGTTTGACCATTTATTTCCTGGCCCTCTGTAGGAGTAGAGGTTGCATTGTAGATGTCCTGCTTAGGCTTGAGCAGTTCACAGACAATGTCGGTGTGTGACCAGTTGTTGTACTGTTAATAGTTTTTATCCAGTGCAAAAGAAGCTTCTTTGATGAATGGTGATTGGGATATTTGTCTGTTAATATAAGGATACATATTTTGCACTAAGAAATTACATTAGTCTCCACTTTGTTCCTAATTTACCTAATCCTTTATAATTATTATTTGTGTATGTGTGTATGTGTGTGCGTGTGCATATGTGAGTCATCAGGAATACCATATACATTTTTTTTTTTTTTTTTTTTTTTCGAGGCAGGGTCTCCCTGTAGCCCCAGCTGTCCTGGAACTCACTCTGTAGACCAGGCTGGCCTTGAACTCACAAAGATCTGCCTGCCTCTGCCTCCCAAGTGCTAGGATTAAAGGCGTGCACCACCACGCCCAGCCCATATACATTTTTTGAGACAGGGTCTCTTACTGGCCTGGATTTCAGCAATAAAGATAGACTGGCTGGCCAGTGAGCCTCAGGGATCCTCCTGTCTCTACCTCCCCAGTGCTGGAATCACCAGGATGTGCTACCATGCCAGGCATTTTTTTTTTTTCTTTTTTGAGACAAAAAAAGGGTCTCACTTTAGTCCCAGCTGGCCTGAGCTCACTCTGTAGACCAGGCTGGCCTTGAACTCACAAAGATCCGCCTGCCTCTGCCTCCCGAGTGCTAGGATTAAAGGCATGTGCCACCATGCCCGGCCCATGCCAAGCATTTTTACATGGTTTCTGGGGCTCAAGCTCAGGTCCTATGTGCTTACAAGGTGAACACTTTTTCTTTTCTTTTCTTTTCTTTTTTTTTTTTTTGTCTTTTTGAGACGGGGTCTCCCTGTAGCTCCAGCTGTCCTGGAACTCACTCTGTAGACCAGGCTGGCCTTGAACTCACAGAGATCCGCCTGCCTCTGCCTCCCAAGCCCCTAAGCTTTTATAATTCTTGGATAGGTTTCAACTTCATATGATAAAAATATTCCCCAGAAGAGTGTTTCAGTAGAGATACTTTGAGAGAAGATTTATGCATATTTATGTGTATATGCATTTATTTACACATGCATAGTTATTCATAGGCTTTTTGGGGTGTTGGTTCCAGAGCCCCTCCCTTAGGATACCAAGATCTGAGAATGCTCAAGTCCCTTATATCAAATAGTACAGTATTTGATATAACATCCGAGATTATTTACAATACCTAGCATAGTATAAATCCTTTGAGTGTATGTGTCTGTCTGTGTACATATAAATGAAAATGCATATGAGCAAGTTGCTTTCTGTACTTGATATGCTTCCCAGGCATGGTGGTGCATACCTATGATCCAACCCTTGGAAAGTGCTCTTCTACCATAGTGAGTTTAAGGCCAGCCTGAAAACATGAAACCCTGTCTCAACAACAAATAATGTGTTTATGCCTCTAAAAGCTAATGGTGCCTAAATAGCAATGAAAATCTACAGCCTAGGGCTGGAGAGATGGCCTAGCGGTTGGGAGTGCCGACCGCTCTTGCAGAGGACCTGGGTTCGATCCCCAGCACCCACATGGCGGCCGAGAACCGTCTGAAACTCCAATTCCAGGAGAACTCCAGTTCCAGGGGAATCCGAGACCCTCTTTTGACCTCCGCGGCATTGCACAACATGGGTGCACAGACTTGCATGCAGACAGTACATTCATACACATATGGAAATAAAAAAAATAATAATAAAAAAAAAGAAAATCTATAGCCTAAAGAAAGTGTGAAAATTGAAGCTGGAGAGATGGCTCGATTGGTAGAGTGCTTGCTTACTGGGCAAACATGAAGACTTAAGTTTATATCCCCAGCACCAATAGAAAAAGCTCAGTGTGGTAGTGTGCATGTCTTTAATCCCAGTGCTGAGGAGACAGAGGTAGATGGATCCCTGGAGCTTATTGTCCAGCCAGCATAACTGAATCGATGGGCTCCAGGTTTGGTGAGAGACCCTGTCTCAAAAAATAAGGTGGTGGAGAGTGCCTAAGGAAAGATAACTGCTGGCCTCCACCTGCATGCACACACCCAGGCATACATATCTGCATGAGCATGTACACATACACTTTACACACACATACACACCAATTTGTGTAAGGAAACTAAATATGGAGAGATGACTGGTTCGGATGTTTTGATGGTGCTGGGATCAAATCCAGGGCAATGTGCCTACTGGGCAAACACTCTGTCATAACTAAGCTATAGCCCCCAACCAACTTCCCATTTTTATTTTTTTATTTTTATAAGGTCTCGCTAATTTACCCAGGCTGGTCTTGAACTAATTCTAGCCTAAGCAGCCCTTGAAGATGTGATGTTCTTGATATCTTGCTTTAAGTCTCTGGGCATGCAGGATTACAGGTCTACACAGCCAGGCTTGTATTTTGTTTGGCTTGTGCTTATAGTGTTGAGGTTGAACCTAGATCCTGTGTAGACACTGTACCACTGAGCTATATGCCAGCCCTGTTTTGTTTTTTAAATTTTTTGTGTATGAGTGTTTTGCCTGCATGTATGTGAGTGGACCTTTGTTGTACAATGCTCACAGAGGCCAAAGGAATGTGTCAGATCCCCTGGAACTGGAATTATGACCTGGCTCCAGCCTTCTTCTTTTTTTTTTTTTTCTGTTTTATTTTTTAGGTTTTTTTTTTTTTTTCCAGTTTTTTTTTGAGACAAAGTTTCACCAAGTTGCCTAAACTGGGTTTGAATTCACTCTGTAGCTCAGGCAGACCTTAATTTTGAGTTCTTCTTGCCCCAGCCTTCCAAGTAGTTAGGATTAAAAGTCTATGTCACCAGGTCCTATTGAGTTATTTATTCTGATCTAAAATTATTTTTCTCCATGTCAAATTCATCCCTCATTTATCCCTGAGAATAAACAAAATGTTTTGAGATTTAGTGTTTATAGTGATATTAAAACTTGGTTATCTAACTTTTGCTTTGTTGTAACAACTAGTAATTTTCAGATTTTATTAAAATTGTTCTTTCTTTCTCCCACAGGAGAAGAATTAGAATATGAATTTGATGAACAGGGACATAGCACTTGGCTGTGCAGGGTGAGGTATGTTCTTTTCAGTTTTTAGCTATTTCATGAGACAGGGTCTTGTTATATAGCTCATGCTGGCCTTGAACTTGCAGTCCTCTCTCTTCTGCCTACAAAATGCTGGGATTATGTGTTCTTTTCTTGTTAATGTCCATATCTGGAAAGTGGCAAATTTCAAGTTAATTTATGGTTGTAGAGAACAGCCCAACGAGTGATTTTACTCTTAACTGTAGGCTATTTCTAAGCACAGGCCTTGATACTTTAGTAGTCCTTACAGTATAGGGAAGCAGGGTGGAATGGATAAGAGATGGAAGGAATGACTTAAGGTCCATCCTTGGCAAGATAGAATGGAATTAATTGAGAGATTGAAAAGCCATGTGAGAAAACATGGCTGTCATCACAATATATAGTTGTTTTTATGAGAATCCATGCTTACTGCTGTACTATAATCCCTGTAATCCAATATAGATTACCTGTAGATGATTCAACTGGGAAACAGCTGGTGGCTGAGGCCATTCACTCAGGAAAGAAAAAAGAAGCAATGATCCAGTGCTCACTGGAAGCTTGTCGGATCCTCGATACATTGGGACTGTTACGGCAGGAAGCAGGTTGGTATATGGAAGTAATTTTTTTTCTTTTTCAAAAAGACTTAATGTATGTGACTATTTTGCCTGCATGTATATTCATGCACATGTGCCTGGTGCCCTTGGAGAGGGTGTTAGATCCCTTAGAACTGGAGTTTTGGATGGTTGTGAGCTGCCATGTAGGTGCTGAAGCCTGAACCCAGTTCCTCTGGAGGAACAGCCAGTGCTTTTAGACCCTTTTTGTTTGGAGGGGGGCTCTTTTTGAGACAGAGTCTCCCTATAGCCCAAGCTAGCCTGGAACTCGCTTATGTAGACTAGGCTGGCCTTGAACTCTGCCTTCTGAGTGCTGGGATTAAAGGTGTACACCACCACGCCCAGCTCCCTTTTTTCTTCTTCTTCCCCCCCCCCCCCAACAGATTCACTTTATTAGGGTTGAAGGAGGTCTGGGATTTATAAGTGGAACCAGAAGATCCCAGAAAGGGGGTCATGTCTTGCTGGAATCCCAGAAGGTGAGGTGTGCCTTCTGGGGTGGTGTCCTATTCTTCCTGGAATCTGGGAAGGACAGATGGGGACCTCTGACAGGGGAAGCGGTTATGTTCTGAAAGGTGATTGGTGAGGAGCCAGGCCTGCCAAGAAGCTGATAAGGAACCAGATGTCTTTTCATATGAACTAGATGTCTAGGTTAGAGGCCATGTGTTCTGAGACAGAGATGTCGCCCTCTTGGAGTGAACAGGCAGGGTGGGAGGATGGTCAGTTCATTCAGTCATCTGTGAGGCTGATTTTCCTTCAGGGTGCACTTACACATATATAGTCAATACACTCACACACATAAAGGTAAAAAAAATAATAAATAAAGCAAAACAGTGTTAATAAGGAAGTTTTTGTCTCATTTAAACAAGGAACCCAGCGTCTGCACACAGGCTGTATCTGCCACTGTAGACATTCTTGGCTGGTGATGACTTTGCACCTGTGCCAACTATGCTTTTTAACAGAGTTCAAACAGGGCAGTGGTCTCCAACACAGGTGCAGGGACAGAGGAGATGGCACTGTGGGGGGTGGGAAGGGCCTAGACTGGCCCTGAGTGCTTATCTGTCTCTACCTCTTCCTTTTTTTTTTTTTTTTTTTTTTTGGTGTTTTTGAGACAAGGTCTCCCTTTAGTTTTCTTTTAAAAAATAAAGAAGTTGCTGGTTACATATCTTTAGTTCCAGGACTTGGAGGCAGAGGTAGGCAGATCTCTGTGAGATTGAGGTCAGCTTGGTCTACATAGCGAGTTCCAAGCTAGCTGGCACTGTAGAGAGACCCTCTCTTTTCTTTTTTTTTTTAATTTTTAAAAATTTTATGTATATGAATGTTTTGCCTGGATATAAGTGCACCTGTTTTGTGCATTTCTCATGGAGGCCAGAAGAAGGCATTGGATCCTCCAGAGCTGGAGTTACAGACTGTTAATGGTCATGTGGGTGCTAGGCATCAAACTGGAGTCCTCTGCAAGAACAGCCAGTGCTCTAAACTGTTGAGCCATCTCTCCAGCCCCCAGAGACCCTGTTTTTCAATAAGTAAATAAATAACCCTGTCTTTTTTTTTTACAATGCTTTTATTGATGTTTTGTGTATTTCAGACATCATTTTTCAGTTTAGTTTAGACATATTCCCCTTTCCCTTCCCCCCACCCTACCCCAGATCATGCATTCTGCCATAACTGTCCTGCATCTTTCTCTCAGTCTTTTTTTATGTTTAGGAATTCACATTTTCCTTCTTTAATGTTATATTATTCTAAAATATGAATACATACTTTCCACTCATATACAGTAATTACAGAGTCTGAAAGTAAGTGGTGGATCAATTCTAGAGTCCGTTAAGAGATTTACATTATAACAACATAGTTGCTTTCAGATAAACAAAAATATAACAATAATGTTGTTCAGCTTGCCTTTCATCTGGGGGATTTGGTGTTAGCATCTACAAATGAGGGAGACCATTCGCTGCTTGTTTTTCTGGGACTTTGTTACTTCACTTAGCATAATGGCTTGGAGTTCCATCCATTTACCTGCAAAATTCATAATGTCATCTTTCTTTACTGCTGAGTAGTACTCCATGTGTAGATGTACCACATTTTTGTTATCCACTCACCAGTTGAGGGGCATTTAGGTTGGTTCCAGCACTTCACTATTGTGGAAAGCTGCAATAAACATGGATGTGCATGTATCTTTGTGGTAGGATGAGTCTTGTGGGTATATACCCAGGAGTGCTATGACTGGGTCAGGTGGTAGGCTCATTTTGAGTCTTTAAAGGGTTCTCCACACTGCTTTCCATAATGGTTGTACAAGTTTACATTCCCACCAGCAGTGGATGAGTGTTCCCCTTTCCTCACAACCTCTCCAGCATTTGGTGTCTTTTGTGTTCTTGATCTTAGCCATTCGTATCAGAGTGAGATGATATCTGAGAGTGGTTTTAATTTGCATTCCTTAATTATTAATGATGTTGAACACTTTTTAAGATGTTTCTCAGACATCTTTACTTCCTCATTGGTGAAGTCTTTGTTCAGCTCTTTACTCCATCTTTTGAGTAGGTCATTTGTTTTCTTCTTTGTTTTTGAGTAGTCTATATATTCTTGACATTAATGCTCTGTCAGATGAATCACTGGTGAAGATTTCCTTCCACTCTGTGGGTTTTCTTTTCACTTCCTTGATTCTTTTGCTGTACAGAAAGTTTTGAGTTTGACGAGGTCCCATTTGTCAACTGTTGACCTTATTTCCTATGCAGCTGCTGTCTGATTTAGAAAGTCTTTTCCTATGCCTATGTCTTGTAGGTTGTTGCCAACTTTTTCTTCCATCATCTTCAGGGTTTCAGGTTTAACATTGAGATCTTTTATCCACTTGGAGTTGATTTTGGTACACGGCGAGAGGTAGGGGTTTAATTTTGTTCTTCTACAAATGGTGATCCAGTTTTGCCAGCAGCATTTGCTAAAGATTCCATTGAGGAAGGATAGCATCTTTTTTTTCCCTCTTTGTCAAATATGAGGTGGCTGAAATTGTATGTGCACAAGTTTGGATCTTCAATTTTGTTCCATTGGTCAATGGGTCTGTTTTTGTGCCAGTACAAGGCTGTCTTTATGACTATGGCCCTGTAATATCGCTTGAAGTCTGGTAGAGCAATCCCTCCTGTATTGCATTTTTCACAGGGTTGCTTTAGCTATTTGGGGTCTTTTGTTTTTCCAGATGAATTTAAGGATTTTTTTTCCAATTCTGTGTAGAAGCTCATGGGGATTTTGATTGGGATTGCAGTGAATCTGTATATCAATTTGGGTAAAATGGACATTTTTACTATATTAATTTTTCCAATCCATGAGCATGGGAGATCTTTCCATCTTTTTTTTTTTTTTATTTAATTTTATTTTTATTTATGTGTATGAATGTACTGTCTGCATGTAGGTTTGTGCACCCGTGTCATGAAATGCCGTGGAGGTCAGAAGAGGGTGTCAGATTCCCCTGGAACTGGAGTTCTCCTGGAATTTGAGTTACAGACGGTTCTCAGCCGCCATGTGGGTGCTGGGGATCGAACCCGGGTCTCTGCAAGAGCAGTTGGCGCTCTTAACCGCTAGGCTATCTCTTCAGCCCTCTTTCCATGTTTTGATGTCATTTTCAATCTCCTTCAGGAGTTTAAAATTTTTGTTGTAGAGATCTTTGGTATCTTTGGTTAGGTTTTTTCCCAGGTATTTTTTTATTTTTGAGGCTATTGTGAGTGGGAAGGTCTTCTTATATTCTTATATTCCTTCTCCACTTGTTTATTGTTGGTGTAAAGAAAGGCTACTGATTTTTTCCATGTTAATTTTGTATCCCGCTACTTTACTGAAACTTTTTTTTGTTTTTTTTTCTTTATTTTTTTTCATTTTTAACAATAAGTAATAATTTATGAGTACAAGCATCCTTCATGTAAAACCAGTTTGCAAGCAGTTGTGCCCAAACCCACACAGCCCAAGGGTCCCACCATCCAGCTGGGGGGGGCGCGCACTTGTATGTACAATCAAGTTGATCAAATAAGTGTTCAGTCTCTATTGCTGTAGTTTCACCATTCACCCCAATCACAGCCCTTACATTCTACCACACCCCCTCTTCCACAGATTGTTCCCTGGGCTTAGAAAAGGGGGTTTACTGAAACTCTTAATTGTTTCTAGAAGTTTTCTGGTAGAGTTTTTAGCATCCCTTAGGTAAACTATCATATCATCTGCAAAAAGAGATAGCTTAACTTCTTTTCCAATTAGTACGCCTTTAATTTCCTTCTCTTGTCTTATTGCCCTAGCAAGCATTTCAAGCATTTTGTTGAAGAGAGTAGAGTGGTGATAAGGGGCAGCCTTGTCAGGTTTCCACCTTTAAGGGAAATGGTTCCAATTTTTCTCCATTTAGGATGATGTTGGCAGTGGGTTTGCTATATATGGCTTTGATCATGTTGAGGAATGTTCCCTTCAGTCTGATTCTCTCCAGGACTTTAAGCATGAAGGGATGCTGGATCTTGCCAAAGGCTTTTTCTGCATCAATTGAGATAATCATGTGGTTTTTGTCTTTCAGTCCGTTTATGTGTTTTATGATATTTATTGACTTACATATGTTGAACCATCCCTGCATCTCTGGTATGAATTCAACTTGGTCATGATGGATGACCTTTTTGATGTGATTTGGAAGTATTTTGTTGAGAATTTTTGCATCTTGAGATGGGTCTAAAGCTTTCTTTTTTTTTTTTTTAATTTTTTTTCATTTTTATTTTATTTTTGTATGTGTATGAGTGTACTGTCTGCATGTAGGTTTGTGCATCCGTGTCGTGCAATGCCGCGGAGGTCAGAAGAGGGTGTCAGATTCCCCTAGAACTGGAGTTCTCCTGGAACTGGAGTTTCAGACGGTTCTCAGCCGCCATGTGGGTGCTGGGGATCGAACCTGGGTCCTCTGTAAGAGCGGTCAGCACTCTTAACCACTAGGCCATCTCTCCAGC
>VZQC01003102.1:1858437-1914505 GCA_009823505.1 Rhizomys pruinosus | reverse complement strand
ATCATGAATACTTTTTTTTTTTTTTTTTTTTTTTTTGGTCTTTTTGAGACAGGGTCTCCTTGTAGTCCCAGCTGTCCTGGAACTCACTCTGTAGACCAGGCTAGCCTTGAGCTCATAAAGATCTGCCTGCCTCTGCCTCCCAAGTGCTAGGATTAAAGGCGTACACCACCACACCTGGCTTATGAATACTATTGATTTGGAGTTGCTCTTTCTTTTTTTTGGTTAACTAGGCTAGAGGTTTAGTCTATTTTGTTTATCTTTTCAAAGATCCAGCTTTTAGATTGATTCTATGTATTGTTTTCTTTGTTTCTATTTCATTGATTTTTGCTCTGATTTTTGTGATTTCTTCCTGACTTTTGGGTTTAGGGTTTATTTGTTGTTGTCTCTCAAGTGTTTTTAGCTGCAGTGTTAGATCGTTTATTTGTTCCCTTTCTGTTTTTTTGATGTGTGCACTTAGGGCTATAAATTTCCCTCTCAAGACTGCTTTTAAAGTATCCCACAAGTTTTGTTGTATTGTATTGTCTTTTTTGTTCAGTTCCATGAACACTTTTATTTCACTCTTTATTCCCTGACCCATTCATTATTCAGGATGGTGTTGTTTAGTCTCCATATGTTCTTGTAGCTAGTTCAGCTTATTCTGGTGTTCATATTGAGCTTTATTGCACTGTGGTCTGATAGAATGCATGGAATAATTTCAATCCTTTTGTATTTGTTGAAATTTCTTTTGTGCCCCAGTGTGTGGTTGAATTTGGAGACTGTTCCTGAGGTGTTGAGTAGAAAGTATATTCTGGTGTTTGGATGGAATATTCTATAGATATCTGTGAGGTCCATTTGGTGTATTGTATTGTTCATTTCTGATGTCTCTATTTTTTTGTCCAGTTGATCTATCCAAGGGGTTCAGTGGGGTGTTGAAGTCTCCTACTATTAGTGTGTTAGGATTAATCTGTGTCTTGAGATCCTGCAGAGTAGTGTTTATAAAGTTAGTTGCACCAGAGTTTGGTGCATAGACATTTAGGATTGTGAAGTCTTCATAGTCAATTGTTCCTTTGACCAGGCTGTAATGGCCCTCTTTGTCTCTTCTGATTAGTTTTACTTTGAGATCTATTTTGTCTGATATTAGAATAGCCACTCCAGCTTGTTTCTTGGTGCAATTCGCTTGTAATATTATTTTCCAGGTGGTATCTGTCTTTGAGGATGAGATGGGTTTCTTGTAGACAGCATATAGAAGGATTCTGTTTCCTAATCCATTCCCCAAGTCTGTCTTTTGATTGGGGAGTTTAGACCATTAGTATGTAAGGTTATTATTGAGAGATGTGTGTTGCTTCCCTTCACGTTATTTTTTGTTTGCATTCTTGGTCTAGATTTGTATTTACTCTGTTATACTTTTGTTGATTTCTCTCTTTAGTTGTTCTTTGGGGATAGTTGCCCCTTTCCTCTGATCTTTGGATTGCTTCGAGGATTTTCTGAAATGTTGGTTTCTTAGGTATGTGTTCTTTCATCTTGTTCATGTCGTGAAAGATTTTTCTTTCTCCTTAACTATAACTGACATTTTTGCTGGATATAGTAGTCTGGGTTGGCATCTAAAGTCATTTAGCACAGGGAATGCTTTGGTCCACGTTCTTCCAGCTTTCATAGTTTGGACTGAGAAGTCAGCTGTG
The DNA here is from genome assembly GCA_009823505.1 of Rhizomys pruinosus. Classification (NCBI taxonomy): domain Eukaryota; kingdom Metazoa; phylum Chordata; class Mammalia; order Rodentia; family Spalacidae; genus Rhizomys; species Rhizomys pruinosus. The sequence continues at coordinate 1,912,847 of VZQC01003102.1, read as the reverse complement.
ATTCTGATGGGTTTCCCCTTATATATTTTTTTGTTGTTGTTGTTGTTGTTTTTTGGGTGTTTTTTGCTATTTTTGAGACAGGGTCTCCCTTTTAGTCCCAGCTGGCCTGGAGCTCCCAGGCTAGCCTTGAACTCATGGAGATCCTCCTGCCTCTGCCTCCTGAGTGCTAGGATTAAAGGTGTGCACCACCATGCCCAGCTAACTTGTTGTTTTTCTGTTGTGGCTTTTAGTATTTTGTCTTTGTTTTGAGCATCTAGTGTTTTAATAATTATATGGTGTAGGGGGTTTCTTTTCTGGTCCTGTCTATTTGGTGTTCTATGTGCTTCTTGTATTTGTTTGGGATTGTCTTTTTTTTTTTCAGTTTGGGGAAATTTTCTATTATCCTATTGAAGATCTGGTCAATAATGTTTCTCGGGATTCTTTCTCTATCCCTATGATGTGGAGGTTTGGTCTTTTCATAGTGTCCCACATTTCCTGGTTGTTCCACTCTTGTGGGGTTTTTTGTTTTGTTTTGTTTTTATTTTTTGTAATCTTTACTTGAGCCTTCTAGTTGCTCCATATTATCCTGCAGGTCTGATATTCTTTTTTTCTGCTTCTTCCATTCTGCTTCTGAGGCTTTTTTCCCCATCCTTTCCTGGTGATTGGATGAATGTTCAATTTCCTTTTTCATTTCATCCTCTGATTTCTTTAGATTTTCTACTTCCCTCTGGAGTCTGTCATTCTTATCTTGTAGCTCCTTGGTTTGTTGGTCATTTTCTTTTTTTTTTTTTTTTTTTTTTTTTTTTCTTTTTTTTTTGGTCTTTTTAGAACTGGGTCTCCCTGTAGTCCCAGCTGTCTGGAACTCACTCTGTAGACCAGGCTGGCCTTTAACTCACAAAGATCTGCCTGCTTCTTGCCTCCCAAAGTGCTAGGATTAAAGGTTCGTGCACCACCACGTCCGGCCATTTTCTTTTTTATTTCAGCCCAGGATCTTTTAGTGTTTCCACTTCCTGGCGTTTGTCATATTCTCCATTAGTTCTTTCCACTGTTGTCATTATCTCCCTTTAGGTATTTTGAATTTTCATTCTCTCCCCTAGTCTTTAATTTCTTGAATATGTCTACAGTTCTTCTAATGTTGGTGCTTGGCTTCCTTCTTGGAGATCTCGTTTGTAGGGATCTTCTGTAGGGTTGGTAGTGTGGATTTATTATGATCTTTTCCAAGTTTTTTTTTTTTGTCTGGCATGTGTTTGTTTTGTTTATCTTTCTTTGGATTCTGGCTCCTCAAAGTTGGCTCAAGACTATAACACCAATGCTCCCTGTTCAGGCCTCTTCATCAGAGCTCCACCTTGGGGGGCTGGTTAGGTCTCATTGGCCGCTTGCAGTAGGCCTCCCAATCAAGGCAGATCCACCTTGCCTATACCGCACCTCATTGAGTCTCTGCACCTGTCTGGATCCCAAGCTGGAGCTCCCAGGGTGGTGTTAGCCCCCAAGTCAAGGCAGTTCTTGCCTTGCCTACAGCACCTCCTGATTCGTGTGCCTAACCCTGTCTTTAAACAACAAACAAACAAACAAATAAATAAATAAATAAGTTAATAAACGTAGGAAGCTTCTCTTGTTAGGAGCAGGTACAGTACAGTCTTGATAAGGAAAGGGGAGGCACAGTGGCCCTCAGTGCAGAGGTCAGTTGGTTACTTGTAACCTAACCTGAGAGGTACTTCCAACCCAGGTCCTTAGCCTGGGAAGCTGGAAGCGTCCTTTTTGGCCATGCTTTCCCACCTCCCAAAGGTCTGGTCTTGGACAGAATATTTTCAGGCTGATGGCTGATGGCCTTTCTTCAGCCTACACCCACTCACAAGTTAATTCACAGGGTGGTGGTGACCTTATGGTTCCATCCATCCCACTATTCACAGCCTGGTGACCTGACAGATTCTTTGTTCAACCCCATGGTACCATCCAACCTTACACTTGCTTACCAACGCGAGACTGAGGGGTCGTGGTCTGATCGACCCCCGCCACCCTACTAGCCACCAAACACACAACCTCTCCAGGCCTTTACTCGGGCTTATATATGCGCAAAATACACAAATGGGAATTCTGTTTAATGATGGAAATGGAGAATTCGATTTATTTCATGCTGCAAGTCAGACTTGCGATGATAAAATGACCGTCAGCTTCCCCGAAACCAATTCCAGGACCCCCCAGTTTCGCACCCACTGTATACTTGCTTGCCTTGCACTAGCATCTTCATTGGATTCGCCCTCTGGCCATGTAGGCGTGTCCTCCCTCTGGCGGTGGGTCAGAGGAATCCGATGACTCCCATACTGTGCCCTGGTGTGATGCTGAGAACTAGACTCTAGGCTCACATGTGGATCTCACACAAAAATACCGACAGATATAAATAAATAAACAAAGACCCTGGTTCTTAAAATCATGTACTAAAAAGCACGGTTTCAAGATTTGTTTGGTGGGCTTTGCCTCTATGCTCTTTAATCCAGTAAACTTGGGTAAGTGGTCATGCAGGAAGCCTGAGTTTCTTGGGTTGGTAACGGATCTGGGTCTCTACTCAGCAGGTATAATCAAGAATTATTGGCCTACTCTTGAAAAGGACTTGGGTTCAGTTCCTCGCACCTACATGTTGACTAAGAACTCCATCCTAACACTTTCCTAAGTTTTAGGGGGAATTCTTGACCTGCCCCTTGTATGTGGCAATCACCTACATGATGACTTCTTGCAATTACTTATAAGTTGGCAATGCCAGGCATAAACACACTCTAAATACACAAATAAACTTCAAAAAATTAAAATTTAAAAAGATTCGATTAATACTTTTATTTCTTTTTGGTCTTTTCGAGACAGTTGTCTCCCTGTAGCCCCAGTCTGACCTGGAACTCCCTGTGTAGACCAAGCGGCTGGCCTTGAACTCACATACAAAGATCACTGCCTCTGCCTCCAAGTGCTATGGACTTAAAGGCTGGTGCGCCCACCATCCCGCTATGGGTTTGTTACTTCTTTAGAGAAGGACTTATTGTAGGATTACACAGAACGTTTTAGAAAGGTGGAAGAAAAGTTAGTGTCCCTATCTCAAAACGCATCCTCACACGACATTTTTTCACATGGTTGTAACACTTTTCTGTTACACTCAAAATGAATACATGTTTCGAACTAGCATCCTGGGTTGTACAGGCTGATAGGTTGGCTCACATGTCTGTTAATTTTCCCTGGTTTTGTAGCAAGTGCCCAGAAAGAGGTGTTAAAGTTTCAGGGCCCATCGCAGGCTCTGCCATCGTGGCGTTTCCCGGACAGGTCAGGTTTGCTTCTGTTTCTCAATTGTCATATTTCTGGTTTATTCCATGTAGTAGTCTTTTTCTTATTATCTTTTTGCTTTTCTAGTTAATTGATTTAATTCTTCATTATTGTAAAGNATGGTGGCTGAAAAACCATCTGTAACTCCAATTCCAGAAACTCCAGTTTCAGGTAATCCGACACCCTTCTGACCTCCGCGGCATTGCATGACATGGGTGCACAAACCTGCATGCAACAGCACATTTTCATACACATAAATAAATAAACAATTAATAAAAAAAAAAAAGCTTATGTTACAACCAGGCATGGTTGCATGCCTTTAATCCAGCAACTAGGGAGGCAGAGGCAGTGTGGATCTGTGATTCAAGCCAGCCTGGTCTACACAGTAAGTTCCAGGACAGCTCGGACTACAGACCCTGTCTCAAACAGGCCAAAAAAAAAAAAAAAAAATAAAAAAGCTTAAGGATGGTGCAGCCTTTAATCCTAGCACTCAGGAGGCAGATCATGCAGATCTTTGTGAGTTCAAGTCCAACTGGTCTACAGAGTGAGCTCCAACGAGACTGGGGCTAGAGGAGACCCTCTCAAAAAAAAAAAAAAAAAGCTTACCTCTGGGCGAGGTCGTGCATGCATGCTTCCTAATCCCAGCATTTGGGACCAGTGGAGGAGTATTTTTATTTGTTTTTTATTTGAGTCTGCAGTATTGCAGGGATATTAGTCTCTTTCTGGCCCAGACACTGGAGGAGAATAGTTACTACAGAGAGAAAAAAGACTCAAAGCAGGAGATGACTCCTCCAAAGTTGCTGAGCCTGAAGAAGAGTTCCCTAGAAGAAAAGACGATTCCCCATTGTGAGTCATGATCCAGACCCACCCAATTGCTTTCAGTGTCCCGTTCAAAACAGTTGTGGGGCCTCTGACCCCATGGTTGAACAAGCTGAAGAGGTACAGCATGGAGTTACTCCCAGAACATCCTGTATCATGTCAGAGTGTGCAAATCTTTTATTCTGGCAACAAGCAGCTTAAGGTCTGGGATAGCGGCCCATCTCCCAGTTCCATCGGTCTTTTGTCTGCTTGAGTTTGGATGGGTCTTGTACATGCTCACACCATTGCTGTAGGTTCGTATCAGCAGGTCTGAGATCCTGTAGGACTCTGTTCCCACAGTCATGCACACCCCGGCTCTTACAGTCTTTCCGCCCCGTCTCTGCAGTATTCCCTAGCCCTGTGAGTGAAGTTAATTATAATAGTCCTTCCAACAACCCACACTCCATAGACTCTAATCTCCATGGTTTGACCATTTATTTCCTGGCCCTCTGTAGGAGTAAGAGTTGCATTTGTAGAGTCCTGCTTAGTGAGCAGTTCACAGACACATGTCGTGTGACCAGTTGTTGTACTGTTAATATTTCTATCCAGTGCAAAAAAGCTCTTTGATGAATGGATTTGGGATATTGTCTGTTAATATAAGGATACAATTATTTGTCACTAGAAATTACATTAGTCTCCACTTTGTTCCTAATTTACCTAATCCTTATAATTATATTTGTGTATGTGTGTATGCGTGTGCATGTATGTGAGTCAAGGAATACCATATACATTATTTTTTTTCTTTTTGAAAAAGGTCTCCCTGTGCCCCAGCGTCCTGGAACTCACTCTGTAGACCAGGCTGGCCTTGAACTCACAAAATCAATATCGCCTGCCTCTGCCTCCCAATGCTAGGATTAAAGGCGGTCACCAGCCCACGCCCCCATATACATTTTTTGAACGGTCTCTTATGGCCTGGATTTCAGCGATAAAAGAAGACTGCTGGCCATAGCCTCAGGGATCCTCCGTCTCTAACCTCCCGTGTCTGAATCACCAGGATTACTCTACCATCCAGGCATTTTTTTTTTTCTTTTTTGGACAAAAAAAGGGTCTCACTTTAGTCCCAGCTGGCCTGAGCTCACTCTGTAGACCACTGGCCTTGAACTACACAAAGATCCGCCTGCCTCGCTCCCGAGTGCTAGGATTAAAAGGCAGTGGCCACCATGCCGGCCCATGCCAAGCATTTTTACATGGTTTCTGGGGCTCAAGCTCGTTCCTATGTGCTTACAATGAAAACTTTTTTCTTTTCTTTTCTTTTTTTTTTTTTTGTCTTTTTGAGACGGGGTCTCCCTGTAGCTCCAGCTCCTGGAACTCACTCTGCAGCAGGTGGCCTTGAACTCACAGAGAATCCGCCTGCCTCTGCCTCCCAAGCCCCTAAGCTTTTATTTCTTGATAGGTTTCAACTTCATATGATAAAAATATTCCCCAGAAGAGTGTTTCAGTAGAGATACTTTGAGAGAAGATTTATGCATATTTTATGTGTATAGCATTTATTTACACATGCATAGTTATTCATAGGCTTTTTGGGTGTTGGTTCCAGAGCCCCTCCCTTAGGATACCAAGATCTGAGAATGCTCAAGTCCCTTATATAATAGTACAGTATTTGATATACACATCCGAGATTATTACAATTACCTAGCATAGTATAAATCCTTTGGAGTGTCTGTCTGTGTACAATAAATGAAAATGCATATGAGCAAGTTGCTTTCTGTACTTGATATGCTTCCCAGGCATGGTGGTGCATACCTATGATCCAACCCTTGGAAAGTGCCTTCTACCATAGTGAGTATAGCCAGCCCTGAAAACATGAAACCCTGTCTCAACAAAAATAATGTGTTTAGGCCTCTAAAAGCTAATGGTGCCTAAATAGCAATGAAAATCTACAGCCTAGGTGGAGAGATGGCCTAGCGGTTGGACCACCGACGCTATGCAGAGGACCTGGGTCGATCCCAAGCACCATGGCGGACTGAGAGACCTCCTTAAACTCCAATTCCAGGAGAACTCCAGTTCCAAGGGAATCCGAGACCCTCTTTTGACCTCCGCGGCATTGCACAACATGGGTGCACAGACTTGCATGCAGACAGTACATTCATAACAATATGGAAATAAAAAAAATAATAATAAAAAAAAAGAAAATCTATAGCCTAAAGAAAGTGTGAAAATTGAAGCTGGAGAGATGGCTCGATTGGTAGAGTGCTGCTACTGGGCAAACATATGAGATCTAAGTTTATATCCCCAGCACCAATAGAAAAAGCTAGCTGGTAGTGTGCATGTCTTTAATCCCAGTGCTGAGGACAGCAGAGGTAGATGGATCCCTGGGACTATTGTCCAGCCAGCATAACTGAATCGATGGCTCCAGTTTGGTGGAGAAGAACCCTGTTCTCAAAAAAGATAAGGTGGTGGAAGAGCTAGAAAGATAAACTGCATGGCCTCCACCCTGCATCACACACCCAGGCATTCAATATCCTGCATGAGCATGTACACATACACTTTACACACACATACACACCAATTTGTGTAAGGAAACTAAATATGGAGAGATGACTGGTTCGGATGTTTTGATGGTGCTGGGATCAAATCCAGGGCAATGTGCCTACTGGGCAAACACTCTGTCATAACTAAGCTATAGCCCCCAACCAACTTCCCATTTTTATTTTTTTATTTTTATAAATCTCGCTAATTTACCCAGGCTGGTCTTGAACTAATTCTAGCCTAAGCAGCCCTTGAAGATGTGATGTTCTTGATATCTTGCTTTAAGTCTCTGGGCATGCAGGATTACAGGTCTACACAGCCAGGCTTGTATTTTGTTTGGCTTGTGCTTATAGTGTTGAGGTTGAACCTAGATCCTGTGTAGAACACTTACCACTGACTATATCCACGCCTCTGTTTTGTTTTTAATATTGTGTATGATAGTGTTTTGCCTGCAATGTATGTGAGTGGACCTTTGTTTACAATGCTCACAGAGGCCAAAAGGAATGTGTCAGATCCCCGGAACTGGAAGTTATGACCTGGCTCCAGCCTTCTCTTTTTTTTTTTTTCTTGTTTTATTTTTAGGTTTTTTTTTTTTTTCCAGTTTTTTTTTGAGACAAAGTTTCACCAAGTTGCCTAAACTGGGTTTGAATTCACTCTGTAGCTCGAGCAGACCTAATTTGAGTCTTCTGCCCAGCCTTCCAAGTAGTTAGGATTATAAAGTCTATGTCACCAATCCTATTGAGTATTATTATCTATCTAAAATTTTTTCTCCATGTCAAATTCATCCCTCATTTATCCCTGAGAATAAACAAAATGTTTTGAGATTTAGTGTTTATAGTGATATTAAAACTTGGTTATCTAACTTTTGCTTTGTTGTAACAACTAGTAATTTTCAGATTTTATTAAAATTGTTCTTTCTTCTCCCACAGGAGAAGAATTAGAATATGAATTTGATGAACAGGGACATAGCACTTGGCTGTGCAGGTGAGGATATTCTTTTCATTTTAGCTATTTCCATGAGACAGGGTCTGTTATATAGCTTCATGTGGCCTTGAACTTGCAGTCCTTCTCTCTTCTGCCTACAAAATGCGTATTATGTGTTCTTTTCTTGTTAATGTCCATATACTGGAAAGTGGCAAATTTCAAGTTAATTATTGGTTTAGAGAACAGCCCAACGAGTGATTTTACTCTTAATCGTAGGCTATTTCTAAGCACAGGCCTTGATACTTTAGTAGTCCTTACAGTATAGGGAAGCAGGGTGGAATGGATAAGAGATGGAAGGAATGACTTAAGTCCATCCTTGGCAAGATAGAATGAATTAATTGAGAAGATTGAAAAGCCATGGAGAAAACATGGCTGTCATCACAATATATAGTTGTTTTTATGAGAATCCATGCTTACTGCTGTACTATAATCCCTGTAATCCAATATAGATTACCTGTAGATGATTCAACTGGGAAACAGCTGGTGCTGAGCCATTCACTCAGGAAAAAAAAAGAAGACAATGATCCAGTGCTCACTGGAAGCTTGTCGGATCCTCGATACATTGGGACTGTTACGGCAGGAAGCAGGTTGGTATATGGAAGTAATTTTTTTTCTTTTTCAAAAAGACTTATGTATGTGACTTTGTGCGCACTTATATTCATGCACATGTCCTGGTGCCTTGGAATTATATGCTCTATATCTTATTTGCATGGTTGGAAGCTGCCATGTATCTGAAGCCGAACCCATTCCTCTGAGAACAGACCAGTGCTTTAGACCCTTTTTGTTTGTAGGGGAGCTCCTTCTGAGACCGAGTCTCCCTATCGCCCAAGCTAGCTGAACTCGCTTACGATAGACTACTGGCCTTGAACTCTGCCTCTTGAGTGCTGGGATAAAGGTGTACACCACCACGCCCAGCTCTTTTTTCTCTTCTTCCCCCCCCCCCCAACAGATTCACTTTATTAGGGTTGAAGGAGGTCTGGGATTAAAGTGGAACCAGAAATCCCAGAAAGGGGTCATGGTCTTGCTGGAATCCCAGAAGGTGGGTGTGCCTTCTGGGTGGTGTCCTATTCTTCCTGGATCTGGGAAGGACAGATGGGGACCCGACAGGGACCGCGTTATGTTCTGAAAGGTGATTGGTAGGAGACCATGCTGCAAGAAGCTGATAAGGAACCAGATGTCTTTTCATAGAAACTAATGTCTAGGCTAGAGCCGTGTGTTCTGAGACAGAGATGTCGCCTACTTGAGTGAACAGCAGGGTGGGAGGATGGTCAGTTCATTCAGTCATCTGTGGGCTGATTTTCCTTCAGGGTGCACTTACACATATATAGTCAATACACTCACACACATAAAGGTAAAAATAAAAATTAAAGTGAAGAAACAGTGTTATAAGGAAGTTTTTGTCTCATTTAAACAAGGAACCCAGCGTCTGCACACAGGCTCATCTGTATCTGCCATCATAGACATACTTTGTACCTGTGCCAGCTATGCTTTTTAGCAGAGTTCAAACAGGGCAGTGGTCTCCAACAGGTGCAGGACAGAGAGATGGCCACTGTGGGGGGAAGGGCCTAGACTGGCCCTGAGTGCTTTATCTGTTCTCCCTCCTTTTTTTTTCTTTTTTTTTTTTTTTTTTTTTTTGGGTTTTTTTTTTTTATTTTTAAAATATAAGAATTGCTTTACATATCTTTAGTCCAGACCTGTGAGGCAGAAGTAGGCAGATCTCTGGGATTGAGGTCAGCTTGTCTACATACAGTTCCAAGCTCAGCTGCACTGTAGAGAGACCTCTCTTTTTTTTTTAATTTTTAAAAATTTTGATAATGAATGTTTTGCCTGGATATAAGTACCTGTTTGTGCATTTCCATGGACCAGAAGAGCATTGGATCCTCCAGAGTGGATTAAGTACTGTAATGGTCATGTGGTGCTGGCATCAAACTGGAGTCCTTGCAAGAACAGCCAGTGCTCTAAACTGTTGAGCCATCTCTCCAGCCCCAGAGACCCTGTTTTCAATAAGTAAATAAATAACCTGTCTTTTTTTTACAATGCTTTTATTGATGTTTTGTATTTCAGAACATATTTTCAGTTTAGTTTAGACATATCCCTTTCCCTTCCCCCTACCCCCTACCCCAACAGATCATGCATTCTGTCCAAAACTGTCCTGCATCTTTCTCTCAGTCTTTTTTTTATGTTTTAGGAATTCACATTTTCCTTTTAATGTTATATTACTAAAATATGAATACATACTTTCCACTCATATACAGAATTACAGACTGAAAGTAAGTGGTGGATGCATTCTAGTCCGTTAAGAGATTAAATTATAACAACATAGTTGCTTTCAGATAAACAAAATTATAACAATAATGTCATTCAGCTTGCCTTTCATACTGGGGGATTGGTGTAGTTAGCATCTAAATGAGGGAACCATTCGCGCTTTGTTTTCTGGGACTCTTGTTACTTCACTTACATAATGGCTGGAGTTCCATCCATTTACCTGCAAAATCATGAAGTCATCTTTCTTTACTGGAGTAGTACTCCATTGTGTAGATGTACCACATTTTTGTATCCACTCACGTTGAGGGCATTAGGTTGTTCCAGTCCTTGCTATTGTGAAAGCTGCAAAAACATGGATGTGCATGTATTTTGTAGGATGAGTCTTGGGGTAAATACCCAGGAGTGTATGACTGGGTCAGGTGGTAGGCTCATTTTGGTCTTAAAGGGTTTCCACACTGCTTTCCAAATGGTGTACAAGTTTACATTCCCACAGCAGTGGATGAGATGTCCCTTTCCTCACAACCTCTCCAGCATTTGGTTCTCTTTTGTTTCTTATCTAGCCTTCGTATCAGAGTGAGATGATATCTGAGAGTGGTTTTAATTTGCATTCCTTAATATTATGATGTTGAACACTTTTATAAGTGTTTCTCAGACATCTTTACTTCCTCATGGTGAAGCTTCTGTTCAGCTTTACTCTCATCTTTTGAGTAAGTCATTTGTTTCTTTTTTTTGTAGTAGTCTAATATTCTTACATTAATGCTCTGTCAGATAATCCTGGTGAAGATTTCCTTCCACTTCTGGGTTTTTTTTACTTCCTTATTTTGTGTACAGAAGTTTTGAGTTTGACGAGGTCCCATCTTGTCAACTGTTGACCTATTTCCTATGCAGTCCTGTTGATTTAGAAAGTCTTTCCTATGCCTATAGTCTTGTTAGGTTGTTGCCAACTTTCTTCCATTACTCAGGGTTTCAGGTTTAACATTGAGATCTTTTATCCACTTGGAGTTGATATTGTGACACGGCTAGAGGTAGGGGTAATTTTCTTTCTACAAATGATCCAGTTTTCCAGCAGCATTTGTTAAAGATTCCATTGAGAAAGGATAGCATCTTTTTTTCCCTCTTGTCAAATATGAGTGGGCTGAAATTGTATGTGCACAGTTTGATCTTCAATTTTGTTTCATTTGAATGGGTCGTTTTTGTCCAGTACAAGGCTGTTTATGACTATGGCCCTAATATCGCCTTGAAGTCTGGTAGAGCAATCCCCTCTGTATTGCATTTTTCACCAGGGTTGCTTTGCTATTTGGGGCCTTTGTTTTTCTCAGATGAATTTAAGGTATTTTTTTCCAATTCTGTGTAGAAGCTCATGGGGATTTTGTGATTGGATTGCATGAATCTGTATATCAATTTGGGTAAAATGGACATTTTTACTATATATAATTTTCCAATCCATGACATAATCTTCCATCTTTTTTTTTTTATTAATTTATTTTTATTTATTATGAATGTACTGTCTGCATGTAGGTTTGTGCACCCGTGTCATGAAATGCCGTGAGTAATCAGGATGTGGTCAGATTCCCTGGAACTGGAGTTCTCCTGAATTTATTACAGACGGTTCTCAGCCGCCATGTGGTGCTGATCGAACCCGGGTCTCCTGCAAGAGCAGTTTGGCGCTCTTTTAACCGCTAGATCTCTTCGCCCCCTCTTTCTTTTTGATGTCATTTTCATCTCTTCAGGAGTTTAAAATTTTTTGTAGAGAATCTTTGGTATCTTTGTTAGGTTTTTCCAGGTATTTTTTATTTTAGGCTATGTGAGTGGGAAGGTTCTATTTATATTCACTGTTCATTGTTGTGTAAAAAAGGCTACTATTTTTTCCATGTATTTTGTATCCCGCTCACTTTATGACAACCTTTTTTTGGTTTTTTTCTTATTCTTTTACATCTTAACATGTAATAATTTGTGAGTACAGCATCCTTCATGTAAAACCATTTGCAGGCGTTGTGCCCAAACCCACACAGCCCAAGGGTCCCACCATCCAAGTGGGGGGGGCGCGCACTTGTATGTATCAACAAGTTGATCAAATAAGTGTCCAGTCTCTATTGCTGTAGTTCACAATTCACCCCAATCACAGCCTACTTTCCACACCCCCTCTTCCACAGATTGTTCCGGCTTAGAAAGGGGGTACTGAAACATCTTTATTGTTTCTAGAGGTTTTCTGGTAGTTTAGCACCTTAGGTAAACTATCATATCATCTGCAAAAAGAGATAGCTAACTCTTTTCCAATTAGTTACCCTTTAACCTTTCTCTGTCTTATTGCCTAGCAAGCATTTCAGCATTTTGTTGAAGAGTAGTAGTGGTGTATAAGGGCAGCCTCATTTCACCTTTAAGGGAAATTGTCCAATTTTTTCTCATTTGGATGATGTTGCAGTGTGTTTGCTATATATGGCTGGATCATGTTGAAATTCCCTTCTGTTCTCTCCACTCCCATTAGCATTAAGGGATGCTGGATCTTGCCAAAGTGTTCTGCATCAATTGATTATGTGTATTTTTAATTTGTTTTGTCTTTCATCCGTTTATGGTTTTATGAATTACTGATCTATACATTGTTAACTCCCTTCATTTGATAGTGTCAACTTGAGTATGATTTTCTTTATGTATTGGTTTTGGATTTTCATCTGAATGGGTCTAAAGCTTTCTTTTTTTTTTTTTAATTTTTTTCATTTTATTTTATTTTTGTATGTGTATGAGTGTACCTGCATGTAGGTTTGTGCACATCTGCGTGCAATGCCGGATGTAGAAGAGGGTGTGTCAGATCCTAAACTGGAGTTCTCCTGTGGCGTTACTGGTATTCAGACGCTGTCTCAGCCGCCATGTGTTTGCTGGGGATCTGATCCTCGTAAGACTTTCTATCCATCTCTCCAGCCCTTCCTATAGCTTTCTTTTTTGTTGTATCTTTGCCTGTTTTGGTATAGATGATGCTGCTTTCATAAGAAGAATTTGGGGAGATTCCCTCTTTTATTCTATACATTTGAGGTAGTAATGGTTGTAGGGCCTCTTTAAAGTTTTTTATAATTCTGCTTGAATGCCACTGGGCCATGGCTTTTTAGTTGGTAATTTTATTTATTTCTAGTTAGGTGTATCATGTACTTGTCTGCATCAGTGCTGTCACCCGTGTCGTGCAATGCCTACAGTTGATTGTTCCCCTGAACTGGAGTCTCCTGGAAGGAGTTTCAGACGGCTCTCGCCGCCATTGTTGCTGAAACCCGTTCCTCTGCAAGAGCGGTCAGCGCTCTAAACCCAGCCATCGTCTCAGCCCCTAGTTGAGAATTTTTTATTACATCCTCAATTCCTATTTATATATATCCTGTAAAATCTCAATTTCTTTATCCATATATCTTGTTTCTCCCCCAGAGTTCAATTTCATCAGATATCTCTTACTATAAGTTCATCAAATTTAATTGGTATTGTTTTTATAGTTCCCCAGTATATTTATGGTCCCTCATCCATGGAACTTTTTTTTTTTTTTTTGGATCTTTTGGAGACAGCCTTTAGCCCACTGTCCTTGAACTCATCTTTTTTTAACCAGTCTGAGCTCGTAAATATCGGGCCTTCCTCGCCCCTAAGTTGAGTATTTAAAGGCACTAACCACGCTGGTCTTTGAAACTAATAGTTGAGTTCCTTTATCTAAGCTTTCGATGTTAGTCTATTTTGTTTGATCTGTCAAAATCCAGCTTTTAGATGATTCTATTATGTTTTTTTCTATTTCATTATTTTTTGCCTTGATTTTGATTTCTCTCTGACTTTGTAGTTATTTGTTATGTCTCTCTATTTTTTACTCTATGTGGATGTTTGAATTTGTCCTTCTGTTTTTTTGATGTTGTCACTTCGGCTTATTTAAAATTCCTATCCAATATATCTATTTCTGTTCTGTTATCTCTATATTCAATCTATCCTTGTATTGGATTGTCTTTTCTTTGCATTCATATACATCCGAATCCTATCTATTCTATTGACCCATTTTACTTCTAGGTCTACTTGCTTTCATCTCACATATTCTGTAGCTAGTCAGTATTCTGTTCTTATTATCTTTACTATTCTGTTTGAGGGGTGAGTGCGATGGAGGATCTATCCTGTTGAATATACGGTGTTCATCCCCTATACACTTCTCATTTCGAAGTATGTATTTGATAGTTTCCACATACTTAAGTTTGGACATCTTCTGGATATGGATGTTCTATAAATTGGTGTTCATGGTCCATTGTTAGGATGCATTTCGGATGTTTCGCATCTGTATGATTACTTGTGGTGGTGAGTCTTGTATCCCGAAGGTTGGCCAGTGCTTTTGTGTTATTCTGTATCTAGCTTTCCTCCTTAATAAGCTTTAGAGTTTGTGTTTTTAGTATAATTACTTGGTTGTTCGTTGCTGTTGAGGAGAGGTGCTAGGCGAGGAGTTGGGGGAGAGAGAGTGTAGTGCAGGCGTGGTGGTGTGCGAGTGAGAGCAATTGTAGGGATTGTGAGGATTCTTCCATAGTCAATTTGTGCCTGGTGGGTGGACGCAGCGCTGTAATTCCGTGCTGTGTCTTCTTCTTATTAGATGCATTACTTTAAATCTATTTCTTTGTCTGATCTTATAATATGCCACTCTCTAGCTTGCTTTCATTGGGCAATTCGCTCGGAATTATGATTTTTTCCATGGTTTGTATCGCTTTTGAGGAATGAGATGGTCTTGTAGACAGCATGTGAGTTCTGTTCCCTTAATATCCATCCCCAAGTTGTCTTTTATTGATTGTGAGCTTGGTACATTATGTTATGTTAACGTTATTATGAGAGGATGTGTTGGTGCTCCCTTCATCTGATTGTTGTGCTGTGTGGTCTAGATCTGTATTACTGTTATATTTTGTTTGAGTTTCTCTTCTTCTAGTTCTATCGCCGCTTTCCTATGATCCTGATCTTGAATTTTTCGAAAGCGTTGTTCTAGTATTCTTTCTTTTCATCTTTGATATGATGTTTTCAGTCGTAGAATTATTTTCTTTTCCTTAACTATAAACTGACTTTTTTGCCTGAGTATACGTAGCTGCTTGCTGATTGCATCTTAAAGTTATTATTTACACATGAATGTCGGCGAGCGTGTGACGCGCTTAGTTTCGGTATCTGAGAAGTCATTCTTGTGATCTGATGTGCCCCTATATATCTTCTTTTGATGTTGTTTGTTTTTGGGAATGGCTTTGCAGTTTGGGGACCATCGGTCTCCCTTTTTATCCCCAGCTGCCTGGAGCGCCGCAGTCTAGCCTTAGAACTTCATGGAGGATCCTCCTGCCTTCTGCCTCCTGAGTGCCTAGGATTAAAGTGTTGCATCCACCCATTGCCCAGCGTAGACATTGTTGCTTTTTCTGGTTGCGGCTTAGTTTTTCTTTGTTAGCATCTAGTGTATTTAAGTAATTATATGTGGTGTTAGGTTTCCTTCCGGTCGTATTTGGTGTCTTGTGTCTGGAGGTTTTTGATTCTTGTCTTTTTTTTTCAGTGTGGAAATTTCAATTATCCTATTTAAATTCTGGTTCAATAAGTCTCGATTTCTTTCTCTAACCCTATAGTGTGAGTTTGTCTTTCTATATGTTCCAATTCTCTGGTTTGTCCACTCTGTGGGTTTTTGTTGTTTTTTTATTTTTTAATCTCAATTTACTTGAGCCTTCTAGTTGCTTCTTCAATTTCTATCCCTGGCGTTGATATTTCTTTTTTCTACTCTTTCTTCCCATTCTTTGACTTCTGATGCTCTTTTTTCCCCATCTCCTTCCTTGTGAATTGATGAAGTGAATGTTCTGATTTCCTTTTTCATTTTATCTCTGATTTCTTTTTTTTTTTTTTTTTTTTTTTTTTTTTTTTTTTTTTTTTTAAGGATTTATTTTTCTTTTTGTCATTCTCTTTTTTTTTTTTTTTTTTTTGGTCTTTTTGAGACAGGGTCTCCCTGTAGTCCCAGCTGTCCTGGAACTCACTCTGTAGACCAGGCTGGCCTTGAACTCACAAAGATCTGCCTGCTTCTGCCTCCCAAGTGCTAGGATTAAAGGTGTGCGCCACCACGCCCGGCCATTTTCTTTTTTTATTTCAGCCCAGGATCTTTTCAGTGTTTCCACTTCCTTCTGGAGTTTGTCATATTCTCCCCTTAGTTCTTTCCACTGTTTGTCATTATCTCCCTTTAGGTCATTCTTGAATTTTTCATTCTCTCCCCTTAGTTCTTTAATTTCTTTGAATATGTCTACAGTTCTTCTAATGTTGGTGTCTTGGCTTCCTTCCTTGGAGATCTCGTTGTAGGGATCTTCTGTAGGGTTGGTAGTGTGGATTTATTATGAGCTTTTCCCATGTTTTTTGCTTTTTGTCTTTGGCATGTGGTTTGTTTGTTTATTCATTTCTTTGGATTCTGGCTCCTCAACATTGGCTGCACAGACTATAATCACTAATGCTGCGCTTGGTAGGTCCTCTGCACCACAGCTCCACCAGTTTGGGGGGCGGATTGTGTTGCTACTGTGCCGGTAGGCCCTCAAGGCAGTTCCACCTTGCCTTACCCGCACCTCACTGAGTCTGTGCGCCTGTCTGGATCCCAAGCTGGGAGCTCCCAGGGTGGGTGTTGAGCCCCCCAAGGGTCAAGGCAGTTCTGCCTTGCCTTACCAGCACCTCCCTGAATCCGTGTGCCTAACCCTGTCTTTAAACAAACAAACAAACAAACAAATAAATAAATAAATAAGTTAATAAAATGTAGGAAGCTTCTCTTGTTAGGAGCAGGTACAGTACAGTCTTGATAAGGAAAGGGGAGCACAGTGGCCCCTCAGTGCAGAGGTCAGTTGGTTACTTTTGTAACCTAACCTGAGAGGTACTTCCAACCCAGGTCCTTAGCCTGGGAAGTGGAACGCTTCCTTTTTGGCCATGCTTTCCCACCTGCCCAAAGACTGCTGGTCTGTGGACAGGAATTTCAGGCTGATGGCTGATGGCCTATCTTCAGCCTACACCCACTCACAAGTTAATTCACAGGGTGGTGACTTGATAGGTCTCCATCCAACCCCACACTAGCCACAGCCTGGTGACCTGACAGATCTTTGTTCAACCCCATGGTACCATCCAACCTTACTCTAGCTTACCAGGCTGGTGGTCTGATAGACCCCCGTCCAACCTACTAGCCACCAACACACAAAATCCAGGCCTACTTCGGGCTATATATGCGCAAAATAACAACTGGGAATTCTGTGTAATGATGGTAATGGAGAATTCGATTTATTGCCTGCTGCAAGTCACTTGTATGATCAAAATGACGTCAGCTCCCAGAACCAATCACAGACCCCCCCAGTTTCGCACCACTGTATACTGCTGCTCTGCCTAGCATCATGTGCCTGGGCCATGTTGCGTGCTCCCTCTTGGGGTGGGATCAGAGGAATCCGATGACTCCCATACTGTGCCCTGAGTGATGCTGAGAACTAGCTCCTAGGTCAAATGTGATCTCACACAAAAATAGACAGATAAATTAAATAAACAAGACCCTGTCTTAAAATAAGTACATAAAAAGCCAGGTGTGGTGGTGCATGCCTTTAATCCCAGAACTTGGGAGGCAGAGGAAGGCAGATTTCTTGGGTTGGAGAGAGGGCTCAGCAGTTAAAAGTACTGGCTACTCTTGGAAAGGACCTCTGTTCAGTTCCTAGCACCTACATAGTGACTAAGAACCATCCAAACTTCCAGTTTCAGGGGATCTGATGCCCTTGCATGTGGCATACTTATATGCATGCAGGCAAAACACTCATACACATAAATAAAATTAAAAATAAAATTTAAAAAGAGTGATAATTACTTTTATTTTTTTGGTCTTTTCGAGACAGGGTCTCCCTGTAGCCCCAGCTGTCCTGGAACTCACTGTGTAGACCAGGCTGGCCTTGAACTCACAAAGATCCACCTGCCTCTGCCTCCCAAGTGCTAGGATTAAAGGCGTGCGCCACCATGCCCGGCATGGGTGATAATTCTTTAGAGAAGGAATATGTAGATTACACAGAAGTTTTAGAAGTGGAAAGAAAAGTTAGTTCCCTATCTCAACATCCTAAGACATTTGTTAACATGGTTGTAAACATTTTCTGTACATAAATGAATACATGTTTAGAACTAGATCCTGGGTGCCAGGCATGGTGGCACATGTCTGTAATTCCAGCGTTTGCAAGGCAGAAGGGTGTAAGTTTAGGGCCATCCAGCTCTGCATAGTGGGTTTCAGACAGGTCAGGTTTGGCTTCTGTTTCTCAATTGTCATATTTCTGGTTTATTCCATGTAGTAGTCTTTTTCTTATTATCTTTTTGCTTTTCTAGTTAATTGATTTAATTCTTCATTATTGTAAAGTATAAGTAACTAAGAACATACCATTTTAAGTATAACTTAATGATATTATTCATACTCACATTGTTGGGTGATCATCACAAAACTGCCTGTCTCTGAACTTTTCATTATCCCATGGTATAACTGTACCCTGTAAATATTAACTGTTCTTCCTACCATTCTTAACTTCTTTCTCTATGACTTTGACTAATTTACAGTGCATGTAGAGGTCAGAGGTTAATGATGGGTGTCTTCCTCAATCAATCATTCTTCAACTTATATATTGAGTCAAGGTTTTTTGCTGAGCCCAGAATATCTAACAAGCCAGCTTGCTCCAGGGATCCCTCCTGTCTCAGTCTTCTGAGCACTGGGAAATACAAGTGGATGCCCACACCTGCCCAGTATTTCCATGAGTGCCAGGACCTGAGCATTGGTTCTCACATTCCTGAGGCAAGTGCTCTGTCCACTAAGCCATCTAAAACCACAATTTGACTGCTTTAAGTGCCTCATATGAGTGGAGTTTGTGTGTGTGTGTGTGTGTGTGTGTGTGTCTGTGTCTGTGTCTGTGTCTGTGTCTGTGTGTCTGACTTACTTTACTTTACATAATGTTGTCAAGGTTTAGTTCTTTGGTGTTTGTTTTCTTGAGACAAGTTCTCACTAGTCCAGGCTGGCTTCAAACACAATTTTCTATCTTTCAGGTTTTTTTGTTTGTTTGTTCTTTTTGAGATAGGGTTTCCCTTTAGTCCGAACCTGGCCTTGAACTCACAGAGATCTGGCTGCCTCTGCCTCCTGAGTGCTAGGATTAAAGGCGTGCACCACCACACCCAGCTTTCAGCTTATTAAATAATAAAAATTTATTGAATTGGGCATGGTGGTGCAATGCCTTTAATCCCAGTGCTTGGGAGGCAGAGGTAAGTAAATTGCTTGTGAAATCTAGGCCAGCTTGGTCTACATAGCAAATTCTGGACAGAGTTCCTGGGATGGTGGTTATCTCCTCCCACTTTGAGGGAGGGAATAACACCATAGGAAATCACCGAGAAATCAGACACTATCTTGGCCCCCCTGAGCCTATATAAGGAGGAGAAAAGCCATTTCCTGTAAACTGGTTGGGCTTTAGTCTTTCTTAATCTAAGAAAGTGGGTTCTGAAAAAGTTGTTTGCCTTTTGTTTTCTTTGAAAATTTTGTTGAAAAATATTCTTTGACAGTTGTATCCATGTTACACTATGTGTCTTGATCATATACCGTGTATACTATGTATCTTGATCATATACCGTGTATACTATGTATCTTGATCATATACTGTGTATACTATGTATCTTGATCATATACCATGTATACTATGTGTCTTGATCATATACCATGTATACTATGTGTCTTGATCATATACCATGTATACTATGTGTCTTGATCATATACCATGTATACTATGTATCTTGATCATATACCATGTATACTATGTGTCTTGATCATATACCATGTATACTATGTATCTTGATCATATACCATGTATACTATGTATCTTGATCATATACCATCTATACTATGTGTCTTGATCATATACCGTGTATACTATGTATCTGGATCATATACCATGTATACTATGTGTCTTGATCATATACCATGTATATATACTATGTGTCTTGATCATATACCATCTATACTATGTGTCTTGATCATATACCATGGGAACATGAGCAGCCTATCAGCAGCCACATGCCCAAAGTAAAAGCACTTTCTTTGCCCCAGCAGCCAGCAAGTGCCAATGGCTAATCAGCTAAGAGTGGGTCCTGAGTCTCCACCCCCCTTTTTAGAAAAGGTCTCATGTATCCCAGGCTGGCCTCCATCTTGCTGTGGAGCCAAGGATGGCCCTGACCCTCCTGCCTCAACTTCCTAAATCCTGGGATTATAGACATAAACACCACACCCAGTTATGTGTTCCTCGGGATCTAGTTTAGGCTTTATTAACTGAGCTATGTGCCCAGCTCCTAGTTTTCTCCTTCTTTTTGGTCTTTTTTTTGAGACAGAGTCTCCTGTTAGCCCCAGCTGACTTTGAGCTCAGTATGTAGACAAGCCGGCCTGGGACTCACAGAGATCTGCCTGCCTCTGCCTCTGCCTCATGAGTGCTGGGATTAAAGGCATGCACCACCACACCTGACCCTAGTTTTCTTCTTACAACTTCTTATGAATCATTTTACCTTTAGTATCTCGGAAGAGGAAAGCCAAGAACTGGGAAGATGAAGATTTTTATGATAGTGATGATGATACTTTCCTTGATCGGACTGGCCTGGTTGAGAAGAAACGTTTGAATCGAATGAAGAAGGCTGGGAAGATTGATGAAAAGCCAGAAACTTTTGAATCACTGGCAAGTTTATTTATAGAAGTAGCTGTTTTGTGATCATTATTATTATTATTATTATTATTATTATTATTATTTTTGTCTTTTCGAGACAGGGTCTCCCTGTAGCCCCAGCTGTCCTGAAACTCACTCTGTAGACCAGGCTGGCCTTGAACTCACAAAGATCCGCCTGCCTCTGCCTCCCAAGTGCTAGGATTAAAGGTGTGCGCCACCACGCCTGGTGATCATTATGATTTTTAAAGCAGTAGCATAGAAATGTAATACTGAGGTAGAGTTTTTGTGATGTCTAAATATAATGGTAACAAATAACTAATTTTATTCAAGTTGTAAAAAAGATTTTACTCACTGCTAGAGACTTTCCTCCAGATTTGTATTGATCCATTAACGAACATTTTTTGGATGTGATGTTGTTTCCCAAACAAAAATGTTTCAAGTTCGGGTATTTATTTATTTATATTTATATTTATGTATTTTTTTTTTTGGTCTTTTTGAGACAGGGTCTCCCTTTAGTTCCAGCTGGTCTGGAGCTTGCAGACCAGACTGACCTTGAACTCAGAGATCCACCTGCCTCTGCCTCTGGGATTAAAGGCATGCCCCTCCACACCTGGTCCCTGTTTGAGTTCTTTAATTCAGAATTAATTCAGCTAGAATAAAATAAACAAATGAAAATTATCAACTACATAAGGACCAGGCTTAGATGGACTCTAAATTAATCATTTTAAAACATGGGCTGGAGAGATGGCCTAGCAGTTAAGAGCGCCGACCACTCTTACAGAGGACCTGGGTTCGATCCCCAGCACCCACATGGCGGCCGAGAACCATCTGAAACTCCAGTTCCAGGAGAACTCCAGTTCCAGGGGAGTCCGACATCCTCTTCTGACCTCCGCGGCATTGCACGACACAGGTGCACAGACTTGCATGCAGACAGTACATTCATACACATACAGAAATAAATAAAAATAAAAATAAATTAAAACTTAACAGCAATAATGAAAATAGGAAGATGATAAACATAGTTTGAAAAAGATGGAAAACATTTGCTAACCTTGTTGATTTGGGCCTTATAGGTTGCAAAGTTAAATGATGCTGAAAGAGAACTCTCTGAAATTTCTGAGAGGCTTAAGTCCTCAAGTAAAGGTAAGACTGTCATCAGATATTTATTGAACACCTATCAGATAGATAGATAGATAGATAGATAGATAGATAGATAGATAGATAGATAGATTGATTAACCATGTCTCCAGGTCTTATAGCTAAAAGTTATTGATTATTTCTAGCATCACTAATGTTCACTGTTGAGCTTTACGTTCATGACTTCTCTATGGAAACTGACTAAATTTGAAAACATATAGGGACATCTTTTTTTTTTGAGACAGGGTCTCCCTTTAGTTCCATCTGGCCTGGAGCTCACTATGTAGGTCAGGCTGGCCTTGAACTCACAGAGATCTGCCTGCCTCTGCCTCCTGAGTGCTGAGATTAAAGTTGTGCGCCACCACGCCCAGCCTAAGATGGTTCTTAGTCACCATATGGGTGCTGGGAATTGAACCTGGGTCCTCTGCAAGAGCGGTCAGTGCTCTTAACCACTGAGCCATTTCTCTAGCCCCCATCTTTCTAAACATATGTTATCCTGTTTTTGGACAGCTCTGTCAGAGTCATCTTCTCAGGATTCTTTAGATGCATTCATGTCAGAAATGAAATCGGGCAGTGCATTAGATGGTGTGTCTCGGAAGAAACTGCACCTGAGAACTTTTGAACTAAGGAAAGAACAACAGAGACTTAAAGGGTTAATAAAAATTGTAAAGCCAGCAGAGATTCCAGAACTGAAAAAGTAAGTAATTAGTTGTATTTGAAAAAAGCTTGGGGGGCTGGAGAGATGGCCTAGTAGTTAAGAGCACCGACCGCTCTTACAGAGGACCCATCCCCAGCACCCACATGGTGGCTGAGAACGGTCTGAAACTCCAATTCCAGGAGAACTCCAGTTCCAGGGGAATCCGAGACCCTCTTCTGACCTCCAAGGCGTTGCACGACACGGGTGCACAGACCTGCATGCAGACAGTACATTCATACACATAAAAAAAGAAAAAAGCTTGGTACCTATTTAATAATTATAGAATTGAAATATAACTAAGGCATATTCTATTTTGTGGAGTTCTTTTCAGTGTTGTGCATCAAACCCAGATCCTCATAGAGTTGGTAAGCAAGTGTTGCACCTCTGAACCATATCACATATTCAGAAACTTTTAAGAACAGAAGGGACTAGTTTCATAGTGGATTCTGGGTTCATTGGAATGCTGTTTTAATTTAGTCTTTTACTGCAGAGTAAATTTGTTTTAAAAGCAATAATCTCAAAAGGCTCAATTCTCTAATGTATAAAAGCCTATTCAAGATAAGTAGATCATCAAGCACCCAAAATATAAATGTGCACACGCAGCCAAAGAAGATGGGTATGGTGGATCACACTTGTAATCCTAGCACTTGAGAGGTAGAGACAGGAGGAGTGAGAGTGTAGGGTCATCCTCAGCTATATGGTCAGTTCAGGAACAGCTTGGGCTATATTAAGCCTTCTCTTAAAATCCATACCAAAAAGAAGAAAAAGAAAAAACCCAAATCATTTAGGCATTTAGGGCTGTTTATGTAGCTTAATGGTAGATTGCTTGCTTAGCATGCATTGACTCTGGGTTCAATTCCCAGTACTGAAAAAAGTAAAGAGAAGGGAGATAGAAAAGAAATGCATCAAAAAAAAAATTTTTTTTTAAGGGACTTGAGAAGGTTTAGTGATTAAGAGCACTGGCTGCTCTTGCAGAGGACCCGGATTCAGTTCCCAATACCCACAACCATTTATAACTCTAGTTATAGAGGATTTGACACCCTTTCTTACCTCTCTGGGCATTGTACAATACAGGTGCACTTACACACATGCAGGCAATGCACATAAAATAAAAATAAATTTAAAGGGGCTGGAAAGATGGCTCAGCGGTTAAGAGCGCCGACTGCTCTGGCAGAGGAACTGGGTTTGAGTCCCAGCACCCACATGGCAGCTAAGAACCATCTTTAATTCCAGTTCTAGGGGAATCTGATGCCCTCTTCTGACCTCTGCTGCATTGCACGACACGGGTGCACCAACCTACATGCAGACAGTACACTCATACACATAAAAATGATAAATTAAAAAAAAAAAGCTATGAGTAGAAATCCCCCTCCTTTTCTTTTTCTTTTTTTTTTTTTTTTTAATTTACTTTTTTGAAACAGGGTCTTGCGGTGCATGGTGGCGCACGCCTTTAATCCTAGCACTTGGGAGGCAGAGGCAGGTGGATCTTTGTGAGTTCAAGGCCAGCCTGGTCTACAGAGCGAGTTCCAGAACAGCTGGGGCTACAGGGAGACCCTGTCTCGAAAAGACAAAAAAAGAAAGAAACAGGGTCTCAACACTGTATATCCCTGGGTGACATGGAACTCACTTTGTAGAATAGGGTGCCCTCAAATTTACAGAGATGTGCCTGTCTGGAAGGAATATTTGTAATTGTTCTTTCTTCCTAGAACTGACTGTCAGACTACAAATACAGAAAACAAAGCTAAGAAACTTACATTGCCCCTCTTTGGTGCCATGAAAGGAGGAAGCAAATTCAAATTAAAAACTGGAACCATAGGGGTAAGTTGTGAATTAGAGTCTATTAAACTTTTAGCCCTTAAGCTATTTCTGAGCTACTTTTTCACTCCTTTGAAAGTGCAAATGAGCCGGGCATGGTGGTGTACACCTTTACTCCTAGCACTTGGGAGGCAGAGGCAGGTGGATCTTTGTGAGTTCAAGGCCCGCCTGGTCTACAGAGTGAGTTCCAGGTCAGCTGGGGCTACAGGGAGACCCTGTCCCGAAAAGACCAAAAAAGAAAGTGCAAATGGCTTGTTCCCTAGTTATATGAAAAAGGACTATGGGCTTAGTGTGATCCTATCTTTCTCAGAATTTGTTGGATTTTTGTTGTTGTTGTTCAGCTTAGGGTTATCAAGAGTTGGTGAGCTGGGCTGCAGAGATGGTTCAACATTTAAAGTGCTTACTGCACAAGTGTGAGGACTAGAATTCAGACCGAAGACCCATGTAAAAGTGAGGTGTAGAGGCTGGAGAGATGGCTCAGCGGTTACGAGCCCTGACTGCTCTTGCAGAGGACCCGGGTTCGATTCCCAGCACCCACATGGCGGCTAGGAACCGTCTTTAACTCCAGTTCCAGGGGAATCTGATGCCCTCTTCTGACCTCCGAGGCATTGCATGACACAGGTGCACCAACCTACATGCAGATAGTACACTAATACACATTTAAAAAAAAAAAAAAGTGAGGCATGGTCCTTTGCATATCTGTAACCCCAGCATTGATGGGGGCTGAGATAGGAGGATTGCTGGGGCTTGCTGGCTGACAGCCAGAGACCCTGCGTCAAAGGAACAAGGTGGAATGTGATACCCTTCTCTGGCTCCCATGACTTTGTATAGTCACATGTGAGTATACACCACACATACACAAAATAGGTGAAGAATTGATTCATGCTGTCAGTTTGTAAATAACTGATTTATAAAGTTTGTACTATTTTATTAATTTTTTTTTTGTATGTGTATGAATGTACTGTCTGCATGTAGGTTTGTGCACCCATGTTGTGCAATGACACGGAGGTCAGAAGAGGGTCTCAGATTCCCCTGGAACTGGAGTTCTCCTGGAATTGGAGTTACAGATGGTTCTCAGCCGCCATGTGGGTGCTGGGGATCGAACCTGGGTCCTCTGCAAGAGCAGTGGTGCTCTTAACTGCTAGGCTATCTCTCCAGCCCTTTTTTTTTTTTTAAAGACAGAGTCTCCCTGTAGCCCCAGCTGGCCTGGAACTTGCTAAGTAGACCAAGCTAACCTTGAACTCACAGGTATCTGCCTGCCTCTGCCTCCTGAGTGCTGGGATTAAAGGTGTGTACTACCATGTCTAGCTTGTTCCTCTCTTCTAGTGGCTTTGATCATCATTCATATTGGCTTAGGGCCCATTGCTTCTTGGTCTTTTGACCAAGGTAAGTGTGGCTTAGTGCCTTACCCTGAATGCCTCATTGTAACAATAACTTTTTAAAGTTATTCTTGGTCTTTAGACCATAATTATCTACAGAATGATCACATTCTGAAATATTAGAAGTTGGAGCCTCACATGTGACTTTGTAGGAAAAAAATGAATAAAGCAGTTTATAGTGGTGTATACCTATAATCCCTTACAGGAGAGGCTAAGATGGGAGGATCTCAAGTTCCAGGCCATCCTGGGCTACCTAGCCAGATTTTCTCAAAAGAAATAAGACAAGCCAGGCGGGGTGGTGCACGCCTTTAATCCTAGCACTTGGGAGGCAGAGGCAGTCAGATCTTTGTGAGTTCAAGGCCAGCCTGGTCTACAGAGTGAATTCCAGGACAGCTGGGGCTACAGTGAGACCCTGTCTCGAAAAGACCAAAAAAAAAAGGAAATAAAACACTGAACTTCAAACACTTTGAATTGTGATAAACTGCCCTCAGGTAGCAGAGGTCTTAAGTCCCAGTTAGATATTCTGAATGAGGTGTATGATGATGTATCTAAGATGGAAGTTATGGGGAAGGACGTGTTCAGATTTTAAATAGAAGAGAAATGTCTTCTTAAAACACTTTTTAAAGGAGGATTTTATAACTTAATCCTATATTTAAAAAATGGTAAGGGTTGGGGCTGGAGAGATGGCCTAGCGGTTAAGAGTGCTGACTGTTCTTACAGAGGACCTGGGTTTGATTCCCAGCACCCACATGACAGCTAAGAACTGTCTTTAAGCTGGGTGTGGTGGACCATGCCTTTAATCCCAGCACTTGGGAGGCAGAGGCGGGTGGATCTCTGTGAGTTCAAGGCCAGCCTGGTCTACAGAGTGAGTTCCAGGCCAGCTGGGACTATGAGAGACCCTGTCTCAAAAAAAAAAAATATATTGTATATGTGGTACTGAGGATTGAACCTAGGGCCTTGCGTACACTAGGCAAGCACACCACCATTAAGCTATATCCTCAGGCCTGGTTGCTTTTGTTCTGTTTTGTTTTGGGGTGCTGGGGATCCAATTTAGGCTCTTGTACATGCTCTCCAGCACAATAATATTTGACCCTAAAAATTACTGAAAACAGTTGTTAAGATCCATGCATGGACAGATTTCATGTGGAAGTCCTGCTTTTAGCAGACTTATGGGTCAATTAACCTCAAGGGATTGTATTCTGTGCATTTATCATTATATAGAACTGCTTGTTCATGATTTTATTTCCTTCATAGAAGTTGCCCCCCAAACGTCCAGAACTCCCTCCAACTCTAATGAAAATGAAGGATGAGCCTGAAGTTGAAGAGGAAGAAGAAGAGGAGGAGGAAGAAGAGAATGAAAAAGAATATGAAAAGAAAATGAAGGTTCTGCCAGAGCCAGAACCAGAGCCAGAAACACCATGGAAAGGCCCGAGTGCGCCCTTGGAGCCCTCATGCTCCAAGAAACCCAGAAGCCATGGTAGTAGCATTCTCCTGTGCTGGTTAGTGGGGCAGCTGTGTTAATTATGGATGAGTTGGAAAAGTGAAACCACTTTTTTTTTTTTTTTTTTTTTTTTTTACCACTCAGACTGCATTCTCTCCCTCTACTCTCTGGAGAGAGAGAAGTGAAACCACTTCTTGATAGTGTATATGTATATACATGAGTATATATGTTGTTGTTACAGAGGACCAACATATACATGTGTATGAAAATAGCACAGGTGTTAGAACTTTGTTTTTATTTTATTTATTTATATATATTTTTTGAGACCAGGTCTCACTATGTAGCCTTGGCTGGCCTGTGACTTGGTATGTAGACAAGGCTGGCCTAGAACTCACAGAGATCTGGCCACCTCTGTCTCCTGAGTGCTGAGATTAAAGATGTGTATCACCACGTCAGGCCTTGGCCCTCTTTCTTAAGTTTTGCTATTGTAAAAATGTAGATAATAGTCCATTGGGACCTGGGGGTACATAGATAGGGAGGGGTGTCTAAATTTGATTCAGAAATATATGAAATATACAAAAGCTCAATAAAAAATTTTAAATGTAGGTAATAAATCTGCATGGTTAATTCTGCCATTTAAATATATATATATACTTCTGGCTGGGTGTGGTGGTGCACTCTTTTAATCCCAGCCCTCCAGAGGCAGAGGCAGGCGGATCTCTGTGAGTTTAAGGCCAGCCTGGTCTACATAGCGAGTTCTAGGCCAGCTGGGGCAACAGGGAAACCCTGTCTCAAAATGACACATTATATACTTCTAGAAGTATAATTTGTAATGCAAGACATTTTTAAGGCTATTGTTAAGTGCTGCCAGTAAGTTTTATTTCAACATTTTATAACTGGAACTTTAGTGATTCTGTTGGACTTCTGGAGACACAGTTACCAAAAACCATATTGAAGTTAGGTGAAAGTGAGGGGAAGTATAACTGGATGGTATGTGTGTACAAAGCTGCCCTTGCTTGTTTTGTTTTCTTGGATTCTACTATAAATTAAATAATAAGTTCTGTCACTGCTAAATTTTTATAGAAAGCATGTCACAACTCAGCCAAATGGAACAGAATAAAGATGATCAAGAGATGGACAAAATAGCTTCACCACCTGAGGACCCTTCAGGTAAGTAATGGAGCAGACTCCATTGCCGCTCTGCAGAGATGTGCTACCTGGTTTCCCAAGGAGGGAGCTGGCAACAACTGCCTTATAAAGCAGAACAGAAAATGCCCATACAGTCTGGCATGGTGGTGCACGCCTTTAGTCCTAGCACTCAGAGGCAGAGGCAGGCAGATCTCTGTGAGTTCAAGGGCAGCCTAGTCGACATAGTGAGTTCCAGGCCAGCTGGGGCTANAAAAAAAAAAAAAAAAAACCGATTAAAAGGTGCTGGACGTGGTGGCGCAACGCCTTTAATCCTAGCACTCAGGAGGCAGGGGCAGGTGGATCTCTGAGTTCAAAGCCAGCCCGGTCTACATAATGAGTTCCAGGACAGCTGGGGCTACAGGGAGACCCTGTCTCAAAAAAGACCCCCCCCCCAAAAAAAAAAGGTGTCCTACTTAGAAGGCTGTTTTCCTCTTGCTTTTGCCTACTGAGGCCAGAGATGTCAGATCCCCTGGACTCGAAGTTACAGGCAGTGAGCTACCTGATAAGGATGCTGGGAACCAAACTTGGGTCCTTGGCCAGAACAGTACAGTTATCCTCTGAGCCTTTCCTTTCCTCCAGCTTGCCCCTACTTCCTTCCTTCCTTCCTTCCTTCCTTCCTTCCTTCCTTCCTTCCTTCCTTCCTTCCTTCCTTCCTTCCTTCCTTCCATCCATCCATCTATCCATCCCTAAACTATGCCTCCAGTCTGAGGTTTTTTTGAGGACAGTAAAACTGTTGTTTTTTTGTTTGTTTGTTTGTTTGTTTTGTCTTTGTGAAACAGGGTCTCCCTTTAGTCCCAGATGGCCTGGAGCTCACTATATAGACCAGGCTGGCCTTGAACTCACAGAGATCCTCCTGCCTCTGCCTCCCGAGTGCTGGGATTATTAAAGGCATTTTAAGAGAAACCGTTTTTCTATATGACTTTTTCTGAAAATAGCTATTTCTTCTTTTTTTTTCTCTTAAATTATTACCAGAGACTGAATATGAGAAAAACAGAGAGGAGTTGAAGAAAAAGAAAGCTCTTGGTAAAGGCAAAGTAAGTACTTCACTTCTCTGAAAAGAAAGATCAATTTCCTATTATGGCTCTACCTTTTGGATACTACCTTAACAGAGTTCTCAGCAACCTTATCCCTTCTCTTAGACAACTGGGCTGTCTTTAATTTTTATTTTTTGGTTCTCTGTCTACCCTGCTCATCTGCCCTATAAGCTCTTACAAATTTGTGAATTTTTTTTTCATATCTTAATATGCTATGCAAGGTACTTGAATAACATTTTCTTATCTCCCTCCTTTTGTTACACGAGAACTATAATTAATGTATTCCATTCTGCATCATAATATTTAAATCTATTTTGAAAAATCATATTAATATATCAGTAGCTTCCTACTACATAGAAGAATCCTATTTAACCAGATCTGTAGACAATTGGATTGTTTTTAGGCTTCTATTACACCAGTGCTATAATAGATAATTTTAGGTGTATATAATTTTGTGTGGATATGGTAAGCTCCCAGAGGTGGGATTGTTAGGTTGTCAGGAGGCCCTCAAGATATCTTGAGATAATTCATAACCAGCATGGCTGTGCTTGCATCTATGATTCCTTACAGCAAAAGGATACCAGGCAGTAGCAATGGGAAAAAGCACCTGGGACAAACCAGAGGTAAGGTTTTGCAGACACAGGATGTGCTTAATTCCCTTAGCAACAAGTTCTGACAAGTGTAAAATGTTGCTAACTGGAGAAGGTCATTAGAAACTTAGTTCCAAGGATTTTTGCTGGGAATTGGTTATGTAAGGCATTCCCTGCCCCGCCTGTATCCAAATCACACACTTGCAGAGGAAAGCATAACTACATTATGTACAGAAGAGACATGGTGAGCAACCCTTATCAGTTAAAGGCAGTAGTCATCTTCCTCAAATCCAAGGTTGCAGACTCCAGCCAGAGGCCAGTCTCACAAACAGGCCTTCAAAAGATCCTAGTCAGGCTTGCCTGCGTGTAGGTCACAGGCAAATGCCACACTTCTCTTTCTGGGGGTTATTGTTTTAAGTACTTACATCTGCTGTCTATTTACCACCTCCTTTATCTTTCTTTTTGTTGTTGTTTTGGGGGAGGGTATTGGGGGCAGATGGCAGATGCTTTGAGACTGGGACTTGCTATGTAGCTCAGGATGGGTCTCCAACTCTTAGTCTTCCTGCCTCAGCCTGCCAAGTGGGGCTGGAGAGATAGCCTAGCGGTTAAGAGTACTGACTGCTCTTGCAGAGGACCCGGGTTCAATCCCCAGCACCCACATGGCAGCTGAGAACCATCTGTAACTCCAATTCCAGGAGAACTCCAGTTCGAGGGGAATCCAACACCCTCTTCTGACCTCCTCGGCATTGCATGACTCGGGTGCACAAACCTATGCAGACAGTACATTCATACACATAAAATAAATAAATAAATAAATAAAATTAAAAAAAATAATTATTAGAGACTTCTAGTTTTTGTTAACAGACATGAAAACAATAATTCTTTTTTCATATTTTATTTTATTTTTTTATTTTATGTGTATGAATGTTAGGCTTGGATGTGTGTAAGTGCACCAGTGTCATGCAGTGCCCACATAGGTCAGAAGAGGGCATCTGATCCCTTGGAACTGTTAGCTGCTGTATGGGTTCTGAGAATTAAACCCTGGTCCTCTTCAAGAGCAGCCAGTGCTCTTAACCACTGAGCTATCTCTCCAGCCTCAGCAATAATTATTATAGAATTCTTTTGAGTTGGGCATGGTGGAACACACCTGGAATCCTAGGCAGGATAATCACAAGGTCTAGGCTATTTGGAGCTGTTTAGTGAGACTCTGACTCAACAATTCTTTTAAAAGTTTATTCATGGCTGGGCGTGGTAGCGCATGCCTTTAATCCTAGCACTTGGGAGGCAGAGGCAGGCAGATCTTTGTGAGTTCAAGGCCAGCCTGGTCTACAGAGTGAGTTCCAGGACAGCTGGGGCTACAGGGAGACCCTGTCTGGAAAAGACCAAAAAGGAAAAAAAGACAATCCCCCACAGACACTCCCCATANAAAAAAAAAAAAAAAAAAAAAAAACTTTATTCATGCTTGGCATGGTGGTGCATGCCTTTGGGAAGCAGAGGCAGGTGGATCTCTTGTGAGTTCA
Organism: Rhizomys pruinosus; assembly: GCA_009823505.1. Taxonomy (NCBI): domain Eukaryota; kingdom Metazoa; phylum Chordata; class Mammalia; order Rodentia; family Spalacidae; genus Rhizomys; species Rhizomys pruinosus. The sequence continues at coordinate 1,881,506 of VZQC01003102.1, read as the reverse complement.
AGGCCAGCTTGGTCTATATAGTGAGTTCCAGGACAGCCGGGGCTATAGGGAGACCCTGTCTCAAAAAATTTTTGATTCATTTATTTTGTGTATATGAGTGTTTTTCCTTGCATGTCTTTACGTGTACCACCTGGCTGCAGAGGCCAGAAGAGGGTGTCAGATCCCCTACAACTGGAGTTATGAATGATTGTGACCAGTCATGTAGATGCAGGGGAAGCTAGTGCTCGTGTGTGTGGTGGTGGGGGGGGGTCTCACCTTGTAGACCAGGGTGGCCTTGAACTCACAGAGATCCACCAGCCTCTGCCTCCCTGAATGCTGGGATTAAAGGTGTGTGCCACCATGCCCAGTGAAGCTAGTGCTCTTATCCACTGGGCCCATTATCTTTCCAGCCCCAGACAATTCTTTTGGAGAAAAATAATCTGTTTCTTCATTGCAGTTTCCACCTATACTTTCTTCTAAATATCCTGAAGATGATCCAGACTACTGTGTATGGGTCCCACCTGAAGGTATGGTCTTTACTTGTGCTTTCCTCAAAGTTTTCTTTATATTTTTGAATAGGTAATATATTTAAGGTTCAAGTTAAGAAATTTATTAGTATGTAGTAAAAGGTCTCCATTAATAGGACACTTTTTTTTGTCTTTTTGAGACAGGGTCTCCCTGTAGCCCCAGCTATCCTGGAACTCACTCTGTAGACCAGGCTGGCCTTGAACTCACAAAGATCCGCCTGCCTCTGCCTCCCGAGTGGTAGGATTAAAGGCGTGCACCACCACGCCCGGCTAAAAGGTCTCCATTTTGATGGATTAAAGAATCTAAAGATGGGCTGGAGAGATGGCCTAGCGGTTAAGTGCGCCAATTGCTCTTGCAGAGGACCTGGGTTTGATCCCCAGAACCCTTTGGCAGTTAAAGATGGCAGCTGAGAACCATCTTTAACTCCAGTTCTAGGGGAATCCGACGCCGTCTTCTGACCTCTGCTGCATTTCACGACATGGGTGCACCAACCTACATGCAGAAAGTACACTCATACACATAAGAAAAAAATAATAAGGCAGGAACACGGGTCTAGATTTGTTAAAAAAATAAAAATAAATTTATGTGAAAAAAAGGAAAAAGAAAAAATAATAAAAAAATTAAAAAAAATAATCTAAAGAGATACATCAACCAAATAGAATTGGTATATCATATGTAGACCCTTACTTAAACAAACAGCTGTTTAAAAAATATGATAGTCTGAGATGTAGCTTTGTAGAGTGCTTGCCTAGCATTCACAAAACCTGGTTCAGTCCCCAATACTGCCTAAACCAGGTATGGTGGCAAATGCTTGGAATCCCAGCACTCAGGAGGAAGAGAAAGGAGGATCAGAAGTCCAAGGTCATCTACATGTAACAAGTTTGAGGCCTGCCTGGGCTACAGTATAAAACCAGTAAAAAATAAAAAAAAAATAAAATGAGCCAATCAATCAACTATTATAAGGTTCTTATTTTTATGTATTATATAAAATGCCTATCCAGGCAATAAGGTGTATTCTATACAAATGGAAGTATCTTCAACTTATTCTTTTTTTTTTTTTTTTGGTCTTTTCAAGACAGGGTCTCCCTGTAGCCCCAGCTGTCCTGGAACTTGCTCTATAGACCAGGCTGGCCTTGACTCATAAAAATCCACCTGCCTCTGCCTCCCAAGTGCTAGGATTAAAGGCATGCGCCACACGTCAACTTATTCTTTTGTACTTAGCACAAGACAGACAGATATCCACAGACGTTCATAGATTTGTTTCTCTTTTAAATGGCATCATAGCTATTGGATTTTTGTTTTGGTTTTTAGTTGTTTTTTTTTGTTTGTTTTTTATTTATTTATTTATTTTTTTTTTGGTCTTTTTGAGACAGGGTCTCCCTGTAGCCCCAGCTGTCCTGGAACTTGCTCTGTAGACCAGGCTGGCCTTGAACTCACAAAGATCCACCTGCCTCTGCCTGCGGGTGCTAGGATTAAAGGCGTGCACCACCACGTCCGGCCGTTTAGTTGTTTTTGAAATAGGATCTTGGTATATAACTAGGCTGGACTTAAATTCATAATCCACATGTATTCATGTCTTGACCCCATGTATGTTGAGATTACAGATATATGCCACCACACATGGCTAAGTAGTACCATGGTTCTTTTCTATGATATGGACTTTTACTTATTTAAATAGTTCCCTTAATGATATTTAATATGTTTCCAGTCTTTTGCCATTACACACAACTCTGTAATAAATAACCTCTAGCATGTATAATTTTGTAGTATGTATAAAATATATAAAGTAGCATATTGAGTAAATTAAGTCAGCTTTGGAAAGGCAAATATTGCATATTTCTTCTCATTTGTGGGTTTTACAGTTTTTATACATAAAACCGTATGTTGGGAGGGCATGAAAGTAGAAGCAAAACTATTTAGGGAAACAAAGGGAACTAATGAGAGGAAAGAGAAAGGGAAGAGTAAGGAAAATGCTCAAAATACATTCTATATTTGCAAGTACTATTTAATACCTTTTTATTATTTTTTTATTGTTATTTAAAAATATTTATTTATTTATTTATTTATTTGTTGGTCTTTTTGAGACAGGGTCTCCCTATAGCCCCAGCTGGCCTGGAACTCACTCTGTAGACCAGGCTGGCCTTGAATTCACAAAGATCCACCTGCCTCTGCCTCCCAGGTGCTAGGATTAAAGGCGTGCGCCACCATACCCAGTGAATATTTTATTCATTTTTATATATAAGCCTTTTGTCTGCATATATACAAGTGTACCATATGTGTGCATTACAGGCACAGGTCAGAAGAGGGTATCAGATCTCCTGGAACTAGAGTTACTGACAATGTTAGCTGCCATGTTGGTGCTGGGAACTGAACCTAGATCCTCTACAAAAGCAGCCAGTGCTTCTAATCTCTGAGCCATCTCTCCAGTCCCTATAAACATTTTTAAATGAAAAAAAGATTAAATATTTTAAATTTAAAACATAACTAAAGTTTACTCAAATTAAGTAAATACAATACATAAGATATGGAGTTTTATCTATTGAAAAAAAAACCACATGAATCCTAATAGACTGGACCAAAGGTATGACCAGAATTGTATTCTAATAATATTGTACCAGTTTTGTGCTAATATGTACACACATGAGATGATTCTTTTCCCATGTGCCCATTCACATATTTCTATGAATGTTGTTTCTAAGATACTATAATGGCTATTATAATATCAGTTACTGAAGATACTTGCTTTTTATCTAGTAATAAATGTTAGGGCAGAAGTGAAAAGAGACTTCATTCTGAAATTATATACAAAAAATAAATTTTATGTTATTAAAAAAGAGACTGCTTTGTTTTGTTTTTGGCCTGCTGATGTCTGAATAGTTTTTCCCTCTTGAGTTTGGAAGAATAAATATATTTCTATCTTTATATTTCGATGTAGGCCAGAGTGGAGATGGAAGAACCCATCTTAATGACAAGTATGGCTATTGATTGGTTCAGAATTCCAAAGGAAGGAAGACCTTGTGAACCAGAGGATGTTTGGGATGGTCCATCAATCTGAATGGCCAGAGAAGTTCTGGTGACTGGCTTTTTCTTCTGTGCTCTAGGCTTCCTAAATTTATCTCCTCAACTTTGATTTATATTTAAAAGTATTTGTGTATAAACTGCCAGGTGTGGTGGGAGGCAGAGGCAAGCAGATCTCTGTGAGTTCAAGGCCAGCCTGGTCTACATAGTTCTAGGCCACCTGGGGTTATAGGGAGACCCTGTCTTAGACCAAAAAAAAAAAAAAAAAAGGTGTTTGTGTATATATATAAAAAGGATGAAAAAGAACCATATATTGTGGGAATTAATAAAGTAAGACATGACTGTTATAAAATGAGATGGTGACAGTGTCTCTATTGTTGACTTAAGGTCCTCCCTTCTTTAATTAAGGGCCTGTCCTGGTACCTAGTGCCAGTTTGGATGACTCCTTTCATGAAAATGGATCATCCTTAGGGCTCAATGTTTGATACCAAAACTGTGATGCAAAACACAGCTCTTACTGCAAGAGGAAAAAGTAAGTTTATTCTGAGCCAAATATAAGTGGCTATAGCCCAGAAACAGGTTGTCCCAAATAACATGAAAGTGGCTATATGCGCTTTTGTTAGCTACAGAGAAGAACATTTAAATCAGTGCATTTACTAAGTGCATTGGTGAAGACTGCAGGTAGGTGGATAACAGCAAGTAGGGTAAATTGCTCTAGGTTTCAGGTGCTGTCTGGTGGCATTCTTAACTTTTTGGTTGGTAGAAGCTAGTGGGCTAGTAGTTTACTAAGAATATATTCCAAAAGTATTTATTTGCAGTCTGAGGATATGGGGTCAGATTCAGAGGTAGGCATGAACAACTGTTAAGGGGACCAAAAATATCCAAAGATAATTTGTCTTTGGGTGTGAAGCATTCCAGCTTTTATAGTCACAATGTCCAATAAGGTAGTCAGCCTTGTAGAATATTATGTACAGTATAGGTATAGCTTTTTTTCTGGGAACTTAAGTTTATAGTTCCATTGGCTAGGTACCACATTTTGTATATGCAAAGGCCAAATGTTTTATATCGCACAGTGCTAGCTAGGAAGGCTCATTCTAGAATCTGATAAAGATGAGGATGAGAAGGCAGGAAGGTATTCTTCCCAGTCCATATTAAGATCATTGGACGTCACAGTCTGGGTCTTTTCCTTTTCACTCTCTGCATTTGATTAAACATGATAGGAATATTGTACCTAAAGTAAAAATAAGAGTGTCGAATGACCTAAATAAATAAAGGCAGCAGATGAGGGAAACAGGGATTTAACCATCCCCCACCATCCTCGTATGTATGTATGTATGTATGTATTCATACCCTTCAACCAGACTATGTTTTCCTCATATTTCATGAGATTTTATTTTGATGTTCGATGTATTTGAAATAATTTATTGTTTACTTTTAATTTTTCTTGATTCTGTACTCATAAACCTCATGTATAGTGGCTCATATTTTCAAAACAGTTTTTCATGTGTAAATTAGTGTAACATTTATTTGTGATTAGTAATGCCATTTTTCCATGATTTTGGTTTTATACAATATTCTAGTTTGAGGAAGTAAATGTACAGTTACACTACAGAAGAAATCAGATCACAATACAGTATCATTTTGGATTCTTTGTGAACAAAATTGCCCTTTCCTCATGTACTAGATATTAGTGACAGGGCTAGAAACAAGAGGCCAAGCTTTTGAGAAATCAGGATTCCTTAAGTTTTGTGAGCATAACTAAATCTTATTCCTTACTTTATAATCAAAGAGAATTGGCACTCCATTGAAGTCATTTTGTAACATTACCCATTTACTTGTTACTGGCAAAATATGATTTGGGGTTTTTTTCTGAGACAGGGTCTCCCTGTAACCCCAGCTGGCCTAGAACTCACTATGTAGACGAGGATGGCCTCAATCTCACAGAGATCTGCCTGCCTCTGCATCTGAGTTCTGAGATTAAAGGTGTATGCCACCAAGCCTGGCTTATTTAATATTTTTTCTAATCCTGGCTAACTGTATTATGGAGTATCTTGAAGACTAATTTAATCAAGATTCTTTTGTAAAGATATGCATTTTTAAAAATTCAGTTTGTCCTAAAATTCCTAATACCTATACTTCCAGACAGGTCTAATTTTGGCTCCAGCATTTGGCCAATTTTGGCTTAAAATATGATGAATGTTATTGCCATTGAGGACTGGTTGGTTTTTGTATAATTTGGGTAAAAAGAGTCAACCTAAAATCTTTGGAATATCCTTAATAAAAGTCCATAAACTCAGAGTTACCCCAAGGGATACAAAAGGCTTAGTATCCCATAAAGACTTCCAGAGCCTTTCAGGCCTGATGGTAGTTTGTATGTCCCCTGGAATTTGAGTCCAAGTTACTCCTAAAAGTTGGCGTTCCAATGTTTGATAGGCTTTGACTCTAGGGATTTATGGATCTAAAATAGAACTCCTATTAGTAGATTTAATATAGGGATCTGCCAGTCTGGAATCTGGAAATTTTTTTTATTCTAATCATACTGAACTATAGAATGCCTTTCTCTGGGAGTAGTGAAAAATCGAGTCATTCTAGTCATGAAAATTTGGTTTAAGTAAAGTAGAAAGTTTGGGTAAATAATAAGCCATAACAAAAACGTGGTTAATGGTTAATGATAGGATATAATATCATTAAAATCATCAAGATGAGTATTATTCTTATCATTAAGAAAACATACAGGGGCTGGAGAGATGGCTCAGCAGTTAAGAGCACTGGTTGCTCTTGGAGAGGACCCAGGTTTGATTCCCAGCACCCACATGGCAGCTAATAAATGTACATAACTCCAGTTCCATGGGAATCCAATGCCCTCATCTGACCTCTGCAGGCATTGCACGTCATGGGTGTACTACATACATGCATGCAGGCAATATACTCATACACATAAAATTAAAAAATTAAAAACAAAACATATGGAGATAAATTCTAAATTTCTCAGGCATGTTAAAATTTTTATTTTATTTTTTTATTATTTTTACTTATTTCTCGACCGCCATGTGGGCACTGGGAATCGAACCCAGGTCCTCTGCAAGAGCGGTCGGTGCCCCAACCACTAGGCCATCTCTCCAGCCCTAAAATTTTTATTTTATGTGTATGAGTGTATTGCTTGCATGTGTGTAAGTCTACCTGTTTCATGTAGTGCCCTTGGAGGTCAGAAGAGGGTGTCAGATCCCCTGGAACTGGAGTTACAGACAGTTGTTAGCTGCCATATAGGTGCTGGGAATGAACCCAGGTCCTCTCCAAGAACAGCAACTGCTCTGAACACAGCCATCTCTCTAGGTCCAAGTTTTCAAAGATACATATTTTTTATTATTTTTTACGCATATTAGTGTACTGTGTGCATGTAGGTTGGTGCACCCGTGTCGTGCAAGTGCCTCTTATCTTCAGTGTCTTTATGGTCCGTCAGATTTCTAAAGTGAAGGGGCTAGGTTGTAATAAATTGATGGAGATAAGAAGAAGCAGATAAGCAGTAGCAGGGAGAACACCAAATGCTACAAACAAATGCTTTCAAAACAAGAGGATATCCAAATCCAATACAGAAAAGACCTTCATACTGTCAATTGAAAGAGAAGGGGAGTCCTAAGTCTGAATCAATGTATTTACCAAATACTCAGGGACTGTGTATTGGCAAGTTACAGCAATATGGAAAAAACTTTGCTATAGATTTGTTGCTATCTGATGTCATTCATAGCTTTCGGATTAGTGGGCATGATGGTTAATTTCAGTTATCAATTTGATGAGATCTAGAAACCTGTGAGAGATTGAGCCTCTGGGCATGCCTGCAGCCCACTGTGGGTGTTGCCATTCCCTGAGCTCAGATCCTGGAGCACATGAAAAGAGAAAGTGTTCCTAACACTTGGGAGGCAGAGGCAGGTGGACCTCTGTGAGTTCAAGGCCAGCCTGGTCTACAGGGCTAGTTCCAGGACAGCTGGGGCTACAGGAGACCCTGTCTCAAAAACACCAAAACAAACAAACAAACAAACAAACAAACAGGAGAAAGTGAAATGAGATCGATTTTTACCAAACTCTGCTTCTTGGCAATAGATGCAACATGTCCTGCTACCTTGGGCTCCTGCTATAACTTCCCTGCCAAGATGGAGGAGTATACTCTCCAACTGTGAGCTAAAATAACCCCTTTCTCCTTTAAGTTGCCTTTGTCAGGATGTTTTATCACAGCAACAAGAAAAAATAAAGTCCTCTGAAAGAGCAGTAAATACACTTAACCACTGAGCCATCTCTCCAGCCCCCCCCTTTTTGTTATTTATTTCTGTATGTGTATGAATGTACTGTCTGCATGCAGGTTTGTGCACCCGTGTTGTGCAATGCCTCGGAGGTCAGAAGAGGGTGTCGGATTCCCCTGGAACTGGAGTTCTCCTGGAATCGGAGTTTCAGACGGTTCTCGGCCGCCATGTGGGTGTTGGGGATCGAACCCGGGTCCTCTGTAAGAGCGGTCAGTGCTCTTAACCACTAGGCCATCTCTCCAGCCCCTCTAGCCCCCTTTTAAGGTTCTATTTAAAACATTGCTTTTGTTTGTTTGATAATTTTTATTTATTATTTTTTATGTGTGTGAAAGTACTGTCTGCATGCAGGTTTGTGCACTCATGTTGTGCAGTGCCGAGGACGTCAGAAGAGGATGTCAGATTCCCCTAGAACTGGAGCCAAAGACGGTTCTCAGCCACCATGTGGGTGTTGGGGATCGAACCCGGGTCCTCTGCAAGAGCAGTCAGCACTCTTAACCGCTAGGCCATCTCTCCAGCCGCTGTTTGATAATTTTTGTTTTGTTTTTTGAAACATGGTCTCACTTTGTATACTTGGCTGGCCTGGAACTCGCTATGTAGACCAGGCTGGCCTCAAACTCACAGAGATCCACCTGCCCTCTTCCTCCCAAGTGCTGGGATTAAAGGCATGCACCACCATATTCCGCTAACACATTTCTTTTTTTTTTTTTTTTTTTTTTTTGAGACAGGATCTATCTCACACTTGGCTCAGCTTTTTCTTTTTAAGAAAGTTTTAAAATTATATTTATTAGGAAGGCTGCATGAGTTATGGGGCACACGTGGAGGGCAGAGGACGACCTGTGGAAGTCCGTTCTCTCCTTCCACCGTGTGGAGCCCAGGGACTGAACCCAGGTTGCTTGGTGGTAAGTGCCTTTACCCACTTAGCCATCTTGCCCAATCCTTCTGAAACAGGATCTGTCCCCGAAGCTCGTTGATTTGTCAGCTGGCCAATGAGTTTCAGGGATCCGCCTGTCTCTGCCTCCCCTAGACTGGGGTTACAGGCACAGCGCCACCATACTGAGTGTGATGGTTAGTGTTAACTGTCAACTTGACATCGGGAAACACATAAGAAATAAGCCTTCAGGCACACCAGTGAGGGATTATGTTGACTAGGTTAATTAAGGTGGACACACACACACACACACACACACACACTAAAATTAGTCCACCGTTGCCTAAATTTGAGACCTAGACTGTATAAAAAGGAAAAAAAAGGCACTTAAATGGGCCTGCCACCAAGCCTGAAAACTGGCATTTGATCCCCAGGACCCACATTGTATAAGGAGAAAACCAACTCCCCCAAGTTGTCTTCTGACAACACACAAGCCCTGCCTCTCTCTCTCTCTCTCTCTCTCTCTCTCTCTCTCTCTCTCTCTCTCTCTCTCTCTCTCTCACCATATACAAAAGTATAACAGCAACAAAAAAGAAAAAGACAGCTAGTGGACCCCAAGCTTACTGATTGTAGCGTGGTGGGAGCAGCTGCTTCCAAGTCCTGGTGCTTTGACTTCCTGCCATGCTGGGCAATGCACTGGAACTGTGGGTTAGATAAGGATAAGCCCTTCCTTCCTTAAGTTCGTTTCGTCAGGTAGTTTATCAACAGCAACAGGAAAAGTAACTAAGACAGCTGGCTTTTTATGTGGGTCTGAGTTTCTGAAGTTGGATCGTTGTGCTTGCACAGTGGGCACTTCCCTGACAGCCATCTGTCCAGCGCCCAATGTTAAGATTTTCTGGTTTTCCCTCCCTCCCTCCCTCCCTCCCTCCCTCCCTCCCTCCCCCCCTCCCTTCCTTCCTTCCTTCCTTCCTTCCTTCCTTCTTTTATTTCCTTTTTTTCCTTCTTTCTTTTTCTTCCTTTCTCTCTTTCTCCTTTCTTTCATCTTTTTTTGAGTCAGAGTCTCCCTGTAGCTCCATCCAGCTGGCCTGGAACTCACTATGTAGACCTGGCTGGCCTTGAACTCACAGAGATCTGCCTGCCTCTGCCCCCTGAGTGCTGGGGATAAAGATGTGTGTAACCACATCCAGGAAGGTTTTCTGCTTTTCTTTAAAAAAATCCATGATTTACTTCATCCCTTCTAAGTTTCCTTAAAAATCACTGTTTCTTGCCGGGCGTGGTGGCGCACGCCTTTAATCCTAGCACTTGGAGGCAGAGGCAGGCGGATCTTTGTGAGTTAAGGCCAGCCTGGTCTACAGAATGAGTTCCAGGACAGCTGGGGCTACAGGGAGACCCTGTCTCGAAAAGACCAAAAAAAAGAACACACACAAAAAAAAAAAAAAAAATCACTGTTTCTTTTAATATTCCCCTCTTTAGATCTATGAAACTTATTACTAAGTAAATGTATTATTAAATATATAATATACAATGTTTGGAAAATAATTTGGTTTTGAGAAAGTGCTATTCTGTAGCCCAGGGTAGCCTTGAACTTGTGGCAATCCTTTCCTCAGCCCTGAGCATTGAGATTTCAGGCATGAGTTGCCATGTCTGCTTAGAAATGTTTTACCCAGGTGTTTGGAACACCAGGCATGGTGGTGCATGCCTTTAATTCCAGCACTTGGGAGGCAGAGGCAGGCAGATCTCTGTGGGTTCAAGGCCAGCCTGAGCTACATAGTGAAATCATGTCTCAAAAAAACGGGAAAAAAGAAAAAGGTGGAAAGTGATCAAGGTTCAAGGAAAAATACCCAACAGTGACCTTAGGGCTCTCTGCACATGTACCCACATACAGAAACAAACACACCTTAGCATCACAACATGACCACTGTAGAGATTCTACTTCAGTTGGCATTGGGGCCTAAATTTGTAAATCCGTTTCCTTGGGGCACATCTCCATTATACAGAGGCCTTGTCAATGTAGTGTAAAGGAAAAAGAATGACCCTTTAAATTCAGAAGCTTGCTTCGTGTGCCTGGTAACTTTGAGCAAGGAATAAGAATAGGCCGACGCAGAGGGACTCTTCAGAATCACTCATTTAAACCCCCCTTGGTCTGCAGGTGAAGAAATCAAGACTTTGCAGAGTTGTAGCTCACCCACAGTTCTGCTCAGTACCTACTGCCTCTGAAGGACAGTAATGGGGTTTGTATACAGTAGGATTAGTCTTAGCCATGAACTATAAAAATCTATGCCACACCTATTTACAAAAACAGTTGAAAGAAAATAATATAATGCCTTGATTGTAACAATTTTCACACAGTTGGTAAGGTGATATCTATTTTCTGTCTTTCCCCCCCCCTTGATTTGTGCTCACCCCGCCCCCAGGATTGGAATGATTTTTCCCAATGCTTTCTTCATTCAGCTCTTCCTGCCCAGATCAGAGTGTAAGTGTTACTGTAGCCAGTAACTAGGTGTCTCCTAGCTCTGAATGGGTTATCTCTTCCTGATCAGAATGCATTTTTTTTTTTCTTTTTGGTCTTTTCTAGACAGGGTCTTCCTGTAGCCCCAGCTGTCCTGGAGCTCACTCTGTAGACCAGGCTGGCCTTGACCTCACAAAGATCCGCCTGTTTCTGCCTGCCAAGTGCTAGGATTAAAGGCGTGCGCCACCACACCAGGCAAGAATGCATTTTTTTTTAGAGCTAAAAGATGTACTTCCTAGCCAGGTGTGGTGGCACATGCCTTTAATCCCAGCACTTGGGAGGCAGAGGTACTTCTTATGTGGCATTCTTTGAGGGCAGATTCATCTAGTCCCTAAAAAAGTTCACGTGGGCTTTTCCCTTTTCCTCTAAATTTTGTTTTGTTTTTCTTTGAAAAGGATTCTTGACCTGGTGGAACTTTGCGTGACTTCAGGACAGTAGTGTCTAACAGTAGAAACAAGCAGTCGGTGAAGTGGACAGGCATCACCAAAACTTGGGAAGGAAAAAGGAAAGAAGTATTAGTCCCAGACAGATCTCCTTCTCCTTAGAATCAAAACTCCTGGAGAACAGACTTTTTTTGGGGGGTGCGGGGTTGTTTGTTTTTTTGAGACAGGGTCTCCCTGTAGCCCCAGCTGGGCCTGGAGTTCATTAGGTAGACCAGGCTCTCACAGACCTTGATCTCACAGAGGTCCTTCTTTTGTCTTTTGAGTGCTGGACTTAAAGGTCTTCAGCACCATACCCAGCTAGGAACAGACTATTATCATGCATAGTCCTTGCACATTTGTTCGATGTTTATGGTGTGCTTACTATAAATATTTTCCCTAGAGTTGTTCCAATACAGGATAAGAATTGAGCCGGGTGTGGTGGTGCATGCCTTTAATCCTAGCACTTGGCAGGCAGAGGCAGGCAGATCTCTGAGTTCAAGGCCAGCCTGGTCTACACAGTGAGTTCCAGGCCAGCTGGAGCTACGTGGAGACCCTGTCTCAAAAATATAAAAAAAAAAAAAAAAAAAAAAGAATTGAAGTGCAGCTCTCTCCCTGAAGTCCTTCCCGTCTCCATCACTGTAACTGGAAGGGGTTAGCCCTCTTTGGACTATGACACAATCCCCAGCTAACTTTGAAACCCTTAGGCATAGCCTGGACTCAGTTGCTTTACCATTGAGATGCTGCCACCACCTCCCCAAATAGGGTGTGACAAGGTCCAACAGCTGCGGATGGCTTCCTGAGAAGGGAGCCAGAGGACAGCCTGCCAGGCCTGTGGCAATCAGAAGCAGGAATCAAAGCCTGGAGGAAGTGGGTCTGAGTTCCCATACAGGATTTGGTCCAACCAGACGCCGAGTTGCTGGGAAATGACTTAAAGCTCCTTGACCTTTGGGGAGTGGTCATGGCATCCACTGGTATGGTCTCTTTTTGTGACTAACCACTCTTTGATCCCAAGAATCCTCACTTAATGTGGGCACTGAGAACAATTTTCTGTACTTCTTTGGTCTCTGAGTAGATCTTGGTCCAGCTTTGGGTTTAGAAGTTTGGCACACTTAGTGCCAAAATGAGGCATAGTGATATTTTTTAAAAACTGTTCACAGAAAAGTTGAGCAGAAGGTTTGGATTTCCATATGTCTCTGCCTCGGATGCACAGCCTTCCCATTATCAACATACCCCCCGGAGTAGAAGAGTTTCAGCTTCCCATCAAGGAGCTCTGGTTTCCAGAAACTGGCTTAAATTTGGGTTTTAAGTTTTCTGCCGGCCCGGGAAAATCCTAATCTTTCGGGTTGGCTCTGGCCTTCTGAAGTCCTCTTTGTTAATCATCAGCTCCCTCCAGAAGTCCATGCAGCAATGTCAAGGAGTGACCACATGAGGGCAGTAAAGACCCATTAGTAGACAACTGATTTGTAACTGCAAGAAATGTTTCAAACAGAAGGAAGCTAAGAATCAGAAAAGCTGGATTCTGAGGCGGTCCTGAGCTTTCCAAGTCCAACGCAATGCAGCGTGTGGCACGGTAGCAGGGACATGGTGAGATCCAAAGATCACCTCCCAGATTCTTTCCCAACCTGCTGTTTTCACCTTCACTTTCTCCTTGAGAGTCATTCTCTCATTACAATGAGAACATTCTGTGAAAGAATTTGGATTATAACTTTAGAGTTTACAGACCATTTTCCTTACCCATTTTTTATCCAGATCTAACAGTCTCGAATGGCAAGAATAGGAGGTATTATCACTGATTCTGATGGAAACAGAGACTAGAAACAGATGACCTGCTGAGAGGCACACCAAGTTTGTCTCACTGAACTAAGCTGGCTGGCCTGTGTGCTTTTGAGATCCACCCATCTCTGCCTCTCAATATTGGGGTTACAGGTCCATGCAGCTGTGCCTAGCTTTTTTTTTTTTTTTTTTTTTTTTTTTTTTTTGGGGTGGATATTTTGTTTTTTTTTGTTTTTTTTTTTTTTTTTGTATTTTTTTTTCAGGGGAGGAAACAATGTTTATTTGGTCATTTTGTGTCTATTCTAGCAAATTATACTTTATTTTTAATTTATTATTATTATTGTCTTTTCGAGACAGGGTCTTCCTGTAGCCCCAACTGTCCTGGAACTCATTCCGTAGACCAGGCTGCCCTTGAACTCATGAAGATCCGCCTGCCTCTAATTTATTATTTTTTCTGTGTATGAGTGTACTGTCTGCATGTAGGTTTGTACACCCATGTCGTGCAATGCCATGGAGGTCAGAAGAGGGCATCGGATTCCCCTGGAACTGGACTTAAAGACAGTTCTTAGCTGCCATGTGGGTGCTGGGAATTGAACCCGGGTCCTCTGTAAGAGCAGTCGGAGCTCTTAACCGCTGAGCCATCTCTCCAGCCCCTGTGCCCAGCTTTTTACATGAGTGCTGGGGATTCAAATTCAGGTCCTCATGCTTACAAATCAAGTGTCTCACATCCTGAGCCATCTTCCTGTCTTTTTGACACAGGGTCTTCCTGTAGCCCCAGCTGGCCTTGAACTCAAAGATCCTGCCTGCCCTGCTCCCCGAATGCTGGGCCACACCCAGCTGCAGTTAACTTTTCAATGTGACTCTAATTAAGAACTTAGGGCTGGGGATGTAGCTCAGTTGGTCAAGTTTTGTATTCACAAAACCCTGGGTGGGATCACCATCATTATATAAACTGGGCATAGTAGCACATACCTGTAATCTCAGCACCCAGGACATAGAAGCCAGAGAATCCTCAGTTCGAGATCATCCTTGCTTACATAGAGAGTTCAAGGCCAGCCTGGGATATGAGATTCTGTCTCAAAAGGAGAAAGAAAACCACTAAGGAACAATGCTATAATGGGCTGGAACAAAGCAAGATGTGGGAAGCAAGTATATCAATGCAAGTTCAAGGAACTGTGGTAAGGTGAGAAGACACAACAAAACTAGACATGAAATAATTTCAAGTCTAAGACTATCCAGCTTAAGTCATCTCCCCATTGAACTGTTGGCCTTACATTAGCCCATTTCTTCATCTGTGAAGTAGGTAAGGAATTCCTAGCCTCCTAAGTCAAATTAGAATGGCGTGAAAGCATGTTTGAGCCTAGAATGCACTATACTGGTGTCTATCTATCCAGGTCCTCTTCTTTGGCACCACAGAGAATGCTTTCCAGCCAGCCTCTGTTTTCCAGGAGCCCAATGACTGAGTCTGTTGCCCATACGTGGGCATGCCGTCCTGAGATGGGGAGGAGGGAAGGGCTGGAGAAAGCCAGGAATCAGTCTGGGAACAAGTCCTAGCACATGTCACTGTTTGCTTTGTCATCCTGAGTGAATGACCTCATAGGAGGAAGGGAGGAGCCGTAGGGGCCGCTCTCTTCAGACACCTAAGGAGCCTTCTGACATCTACTGTTTCCCTTGGCACAGACAGTAGGTGCAGGGATGAGTTTTGAGGTCTGAGCTAATCTTGGAAGTGAAGAGCAGTACCTCCCACAGCTGGCCGACTTTACCTCTTGGGGAGCTGCCTTGAGCTGCCCCAGAGGGCGTTGCTGTAGGCACTGGAATCCGGGTTATTGCCTCTGTTCCCTAGGGGGCTCCAGAACAAGTGCTAGCACCATGTTCTCTGAACCAGTCACAGTGCTGAGTGACTGCTGAGACTGCACGTCACCTGGTTAGGGAGAGGCAGCCTGAGCTGGGACAGCACCTGAACGGGTCCTTATGGGACTGACAGCTGGGATTCACAGGCTGCAGTGAGCCCAGGAGCCATCCTCAAGCATCTTTTTAGCAAGAGCTTGGAGAGCACCTACTATGCACCTGGCCTTTTAGGGAAATGAGTCAGGTGCGCGTCCAAAGGGCAGCTGGGGCCTCCCAGCTCCTCTGCTCCACCCCCTGTGGCATACGGATTTTTGTTTTTAGTTGTTCAGGAGGCAGTTGGCTTTGTTTTTTAGTTGTTGAGACAAACTGGCCTTGAACTCTCCATTTTCCTGTCTCAGTTCTGTGTGCTGGGATTACAGGTGTGCCCCACCATGCCTACTTTAATTAAGGTTTGAATAAAATATTTTTTGGCCTCCAAATTGAATTTATTAATTTTCATTTCTAGATTTTGGTATTCAGATATTTACATATTAAGCTACAAATATGTTTCAGAACAGACAAAATAACTAATATTACTATACTTAGTATCCAGTCAGAAAAAAGGCAGAGAAATTCAACATTTTAGCTGCCCTATTAATCCTACTTGGGCTTAATAAAGTTTTTAATAGCTGGCAGACTAGGGGAGATAGTTCAGAGGTGATGAGATAACAGCTAGATTCAAGTAAAGCAAGAGTTCACAAGCAAAGAGGAAGGGGATGCCACCCGCAGAGGGGGTGGGTGACCCAGGTCTAGTCCCTGCACCTCCATCCCAAGGCCAATCAACTGGATGGGGCTGTGGCTTGAACTCTGCGGTGCAGAAGCCAGGCTTTGGAATGGAACTAATGAGGGTGGCGATGAGAACCGGAAATCTTATGGTTGAATGTTCCAATTTTTCCACATCATAGTCTAGAGAAATAGAGGCAGGAAATCCCATTGCAGTCCCTTTGGTTCCCATGGGCAAGATGGGGAAGGAGCACAGCAAAGGACAAGCCAAAGTTCTGCTCCGGAGCTGGCCAGAAACCTGCCTCCCACCCTGGGGCCCCACACCCTGGGGGCCCCACACCCCAGCTCCAAGAACAAATCACTTATTTCATATGATTTTTAAAAATTGGCTCATCTTGTAAATGTTCCGGAGTGGGAACAGACTGTGCCGCGGCTGAAATAAACCTGCTGAACAAATAAACAAGGCAGGCTGTGGGGCTAGGGAAACCTCCAGACAAGAGCCCCATCAGGCCCGGGCGAACGACGGGGCTTGGGGTGGTCCTTCCATCCCTGTGGTCGAAGTATGCTGTGCAGAGGGAGAACCATAGTGCTTCCTTTTCATAACAGCCAGGCTAAGGGGTCTCTTCAAACGAGCACTGAAACCAGAGCCCAGCCTTTATTCACTTGTTCACTCATCAAACATTTTGCAAATGTCGAATCCATCTGGGTGCTGCACTGTCCTTTCCCTGAGGTACAGGAGGACTTTTAAGAGAAGTGTACAGCTCCTCGCTTACACATACCACGTGCCCACCCTTGCTCCATGCTGTTCCTTTCACCTGACTTGCCATGCCCTTCTTGTTCTTCAGTCTCAAACGTTACTTTCCTCAGGTCTCCCCCGCCTCTCCCGCCAGACTTCATCACTCCCTTAGAACTGATAGCTTTAAAGTATGTCTGTTTTGTCATTTATTTTCCATCCTGACTGGAGTATAAGAGGCAAGAATTGTCAAGTTTCAATCATTTCTGGACTCAGCAGCATACACTTGCGCTGGATTGCTTTAGTCAACTTGACACACTTGGGTTGAGGGAGCCTCAGTTGAGGAATTTCCTTCATTGGACTGGCCTGTGGCCATGTCTGTGGAGTTATTGTCTTGATGGTTGAGTGATGTGGGAGGGCCCAGCCCACTATGGGCAGTGCCACCCCTGGGTGGCTGATTCTGTACTGTATAAGAAAGCAGGCTGAGGAGGCTTGAGAAATGGCTCAGTGGTTAAGCGCACCGACTGCTCTTCCAGAGGACCTGGGTTCGATTCCCAGCACCCACATGGCAGCTAAGAACTATCTTTAAAATCGGTGTGATGGCGCACGCCTTTAATCCCAGCACTCGGGAGGCAGAGGCAGGTGGATATCTGTGAGTTCAAGGCTAGCCTGGTCTACAGAGTGAGTTCCAAACCAGCTGTGACTATAGAAAGACCCTGTCTCAAAAAGACCAAAATAATTATTTTAATTTACTTAAAAGCTTCAGGACTAATGCAAAGAATTCCATGTACTCTTCACTCAGGTTCACCAAAAAGTAACATTTTGTGACATTCATTTTCTTTCCTTTTCTTTTTTTTTTTTTTTTTTTTTTTTTTTTCGAGACAGGATCTCCCTGTAGCCCCAGCTGTCCTGGAACTCACTCTGTAGACCAGGCTGGCCTTGAACTCACAAAAGATCCGCCTGCCTCTGGACATTCATTTTCATATTCCCTTTCTATGTATGTGTGTGTTTATACTTACTCTCTGGGAACCATCTGAAAGGAACTTATAAACATTAAATATCTTTACCTTTAAATGCTTTAGTGTGATTATGTGTGTGAGTGTGTGTGTGTGTGTGTGTGTGTGTTTTCTGAGATAGGATCTCCCTGTAGCCCCAGCTGGCCTGTAACTCACTATGTAGATTAAGGTGGCCTCAATCTGCCTACCTCTGCCTCTCAAGTGCTGATGTTAAAGGCGCGTGCCACCATACCTGGCCTTCACTGAGAATTTCTTTCTTTCTTTTTTTTTTTTTTTTTTTTTTTTTTAAACAGGGTCTCTCTCTCTCTCTGTAGCGCTGGCCTGTTGCCTGGAACTCACCGTATGACCATAACTGGCCTTAGACTTCACAGAGACCACCTGCCCCTGCCGCAGTGCTGGGATTAAAGGCGTGCACGCAGGGGCTGGAGAGATGGCCTAGCAGTTAAGAGCGCCGACCGCTCTTACAGAGGACCCGGGTTTGATCCCCAGCACCCACATGGCGGCTGAGAACTGTCTGAAACTCCAATTCCAGGAGAACTCCAGTTCCAGGGGAATCCGACACCCTCTTCTGACCTCCGCGGCATTGCACGACACGGGTGCACAAACTTGCATGCAGACAGTACATTCATACACATACAGAAATAAATAAAATTAATAAAAAAAATTAAAAACAAAAAAAAGGCGTGCACCACCACCACACCCAGCGAGAATTTCTTAAGAACATGGATATTGTTTTACCATAGCCAGGGAACTTAACATGGATATATTATTTAAAAATCCACATTAAAATTTATCCAGCTCTCCCAATAATGTTCTAAATAGAGATCATTCTTCTGGTCTAGGATCCAATCAGGACTACACATTCCATTTAGTTTCCTATCTCTTTGGCTTATAGCTGACGACACTTCCTTGGCCTCTTGGTTCTTTGGAAACACTGATGCTTGTACAGTCATGTTGATAGTGTGCTCCTTAGTTTGGGTTAGTCTGACATAGGCTCATGACTAGATTTAAGTCAAACCTTTGCTGGCAGGAACCCCGCAGAAGTGAGCTCTAGGGTCACATGATGTCTCTGGGTTGGTGATGACTTTGGTCCCTTGGTTAAGGAGGTATCCGCTAGGTTCTCTGCTGTAAAATTTCTATATTTCCTGTATTTCCCCTTCATAACTAATAAATAAGTAAATGGGTGGATATGCTTTAAGGCTGTAGGTATCTTGTCCAAAACAGTTTTTGTAGTCATTGATGATTCTTTAGAGAAAGAAATTTAAATATTTATTTATTTGAGAAAAGGCAGGGCTAGAGAGATGGCCTAGTGGTTAAGAGCGCCGACCGCTCTTGCAGAGGACCCGGGTTCGATCCCCAGCACCCACATGGCGGCCGAGAACCATCTGAAACTCCAATTCCAGAACTCCAGTTCCGGGGGAGTCCGACGCCCTCTTCTGACCTCCGTGGCATTGCACAACACGGACACACAGACTTGCATGCAGATAGTACATTCATACACATACAGAAATAAATAAAATTAATTTAAAAAAATTAAAAAAAAAGAAAAGGCATGAAGGCCACCGAGAACGTATGGACGTCAGGGGATAATGTGGGGGTCAGTTCTTTCCTCCTATTGTGTGGGTCCTGGGGATAGGATTCAGGTCTGTCTGGTTTTTCAACAAATGCCTTGACATGCTGAGCCTTCTCTCTGGCTCCACCAATGATTTTTTTATACAATAAGTGACAGTTGCAAAATGGAGATAATGGTTTTAAGGCTGCTATCTGCATTTCATGGCGAGAGGGTGAGGTGGAGTCAAGAAAATCTACTTCAAGCAGCTGTTTTCTTAAATGTCTATTGTGGTGGGCTTTCTAACCCTACCAAGTAAATTAGAGAATCACATGGAGTTCCTGTGACAAAAAGACGTTCATTCTTGGTGGAGTGATGGCTTTCATGTTCATTCATGGTGGAGTGATGGCTTTCATGTTCATTCATGGTGGAGTGATGGCTTTCATGTTCATTCATGGTGGAGTGATGGCTTTCATGTTCATTCATGGTGGAGTGATGGCTTTCATGTTCATTCATGGTGGAGTGATGGCTTTCATGTTCATTCATGGTGGAGTGATGGCTTTCATGTTCATTCATGGTGGAGTGATGGCTTTCATGTTCATTCATGGTGGAGTGATGGCTTTCATGTTCATTCATGGTGGAGTGATGGCTTTCATGTTCATTCATGGTGGAGTGATGGCTTTCATGTTCATTCATGGTGGAGTGATGGCTTTCATGTTCATTCATGGTGGAGTGATGGCTTTCATGTTCATTCATGGTGGAGTGATGGCTTTCATGTTCATTCATGGTGGAGTGATGGCTTTCATGTTCATTCATGGTGGAGTGATGGCTTTCATGTTCATTCATGGTGGAGTGATGGCTTTCATGTTCATTCATGGTGGAGTGATGGCTTTCATGTTCATTCATGGTGGAGTGATGGCTTTCATGTTCATTCATGGTGGAGTGATGGCTTTCATGTTCATTCATGGTGGAGTGATGGCTTTCATGTTCATTCATGGTGGAGTGATGGCTTTCATGTTCATTCTTGGTGGAGTGATGGCTTTCATGTTCATTCTTGGTGGAGTGATGGCTTTCATGTTCATTCTTGGTGGAGTGATGGCTTTCATGTTCATTCTTGGTGGAGTGATGGCTTTCATGTTCATTCTTGGTGGAGTGATGGCTTTCATGTTTCCAGTACTTAATAAGTCCCAGGTGCCACATCAGCTATTCCATATCCATTATTTCACTTAATTCTGATAACAACTCAGTAGGGAAATACAGCTGCCTCCAGTTTATGGACAAGAAAATTAACAATCAGAAAGGTCAAGGCATTTGCCTAAAGCTATGTGGTGAGGAGTCTGGGTCCAACCACCATCTGCTGGGCTCTAAAGCCTTTGCTCTCCTGCAGGAAGAAGCTCAAGGTTGTGTCATGGAAGGCAGTTTTTAACTATGCTACAGCTTAGGAGTGATGTTGAAGCAGAGGCTGAACCTGGGGGTGTGAGTCCTACAAAGGCTGGAGAGCCCCTCAGAAGAGTTATGTCACAGTATCAGCCATGTTGTCCTTGATTTACAGACACCACTGTTTGAGAGGAACTCCCGCCTGGTCTTTGTGGCCCCCATCAACCCAGGTGGCAGGGCCATCTCCAGACACTGACTCATCAGTTCCTCTATGGCTACATCCCCTGTGCTTAGAAAGGCAGGAAACAACTCCGGGATTTTAGAAAGTCTTTCAACAATAACCCTAATTGAGGGGATTTTCCAGTTAACCCTGGAGAATTTCAGTTAAATAAATGCTTATTGTATTCTTGTTCTTTGATAAGTAGTAACTTGTGTTCACTGTGTATTTATGGCAATTCTCATTAACCAGATCATTTGTCTAAACAAGATTTCCCCATCAAGATAAACCAAGAACCAAAGAACTCCCAAGTTAAAAGGGCTTTTCAGAGCTGGGTGTGGTGGTGCACACCTTTAATCCTAGCACTTGGGAGGCAGAGGCAGGCGGATCTTTGTGAGTTCAAAGGCCAGCCTGATCTACAGAGTGAGTTCCAGGACAGCTGGGACTACAAGGGAGACCCTGTCTCAAAAAGACCAAAAAAAAAAAAAAGAAAAAAAGAAGTAAAAAATGGCTTTTTGGATCATTTATTAGGAACCTTCATTGTATAGGACAGTAAACCGAGGTAAGGAGAGGGGAAGTTTATTCAAGGTTACACAGTCCCACTATTGGCATTACCTGAGCCAGAAACTCCCGGCTCAAAGCACTTTCAGCTAATTCAAGAACTGGGCTGGAGATATGGCTCAGCAATTAAAGGGCTTGCTCTAGAAGATCAGAG
The DNA here is from genome assembly GCA_009823505.1 of Rhizomys pruinosus. NCBI lineage: Eukaryota > Metazoa > Chordata > Mammalia > Rodentia > Spalacidae > Rhizomys > Rhizomys pruinosus. Next base: position 1,859,897 of record VZQC01003102.1, on the reverse strand, counting down.
CCCAGTTCCCAGTACCCATATTCGGTTGTTTACAATGCCTGAAAGTCCAGCTCCAGGGGGTCTGACACCCCTTTCTGGACTCCGTGGGCATCAGCACTTATATGTCACTACCCCTACACGGATTCAAATATAAGTATATATACATAATTAAAAATAAAGCTGGGTGTGGTGGCAGATGCCTTTAATCCTTTAACCCCAGGACTCCGAGGCACGGGCAGGTGACCTCTGTGAGTTCCAGGCTAGCTGGGGCTAAAGGGAGACCCTGTCTCAAAAAAGAACAAATAATAATAATAATAATAATAATAATAATAAATACATCTTTTTTTTTATATTTTTGAGACAGGGTCTCCCTTTAGTGCCAGCTGGCCTGGAGCTCACTCTGTAGTCCAGGCTGGCCTGGAACTCACAGAGATCCACCTGCCTCTGCCTCCTGAGTGCTGGGACTAAAGGCATGTGCCACCACGCCCGGCAATAAATACATCATTTATTTATTATTTATTTATTTATTTATTTATTTATTTATTTATTTATTTTGGTCTTTCGAGTCAGGGTCTCCCTGTAGTCCCAGTTGGCCTGGAACTCGCCCTGTAGACCAGGCTGGCCTTGAACTCACAGAGATCCACCGCATGGGATGTGGTATTTGGAATGACCTGAGTCTGCACTCCCAGGCCTGTCGGCTCGGACGTGGCTCCAGACTGAATGGTTCCTTGCTCCCTTTGAAGGGAGAGCTCTGTTTCTGTGAAGACAGACACCAGGAAGGATCAGGATTTCAAAACCAACCTCAGTTCCACACCGAGTTCCAGTCCAGCCTGGGCTACATGAGTCCCTGCCTCAAAAAAATAAAATCAAACAAGATCAGTGCTGGTTCCATTTGGGGATTGTTACCGGGACCCCTGTGTTGGGAGTTACTGGGGTTATGTGCAAACCAGTGAATAACAGCGTGGACTGTTCACTGCCTCATGAGGTGCAGCCAGGCCGTGTCTTTGACTGGGACGTGATTTGTGACCTGACAGTCCTGACAGTATGGGTTCAGTTATGGGAAGTGGCTGAAAGTCCTTGGTTTGACAGCATCAGTGCGGCCTGGTGACAACTTAAGGATGTACAGGAGCTGCACTGTCAGCTAGTGTAAGTTGTGCATGCCTGTAACCACGGTTGAGGGGTGAGGCAGGAGAGTTCCTGGGAGCTTGAGGCCTTCCTGAGCTCATAATAAGGTCTGGGGCAGCCTGTGCTACACAATAACACTGTGGCTCAAAACTAATAAGGAGGAAAGGGTGGGTGCAGAGCAGCCGCCAGTCCTGCTGTGTGTCTGCACGTCAAGGAGGGAGCGGCAGCACTGGCTGTGGGGGACGTGTCGGAACGGCCCGTGGGTGCAGGAGGAGGTTCGCAGCCAGACTGGACATGGTGGGAACCGGAACTGGCCATCAGCCCACTCCCAGCAGGACAACCAGGTGTGGACAGGG
>VZQC01003102.1:1830880-1857316 GCA_009823505.1 Rhizomys pruinosus | reverse complement strand
CCAATTTCTAACTATATTATATATATAGCAATTACTATATATATATATATATATATATATATATTGTTTTTGTCTTTTTGAGACAGGGTCTCCCTGTAGCTCTAGCTGGGCTGGAACTGGCTATGTAGTCAGACTGGCCTCTATCTCACAGAGATCCTCCTGCCTTTGCCTCTGCCTCTTGAGCGCTAGGATTAAAGGTGTGCACTACCATGCCCCGCTACTTTATATTTCTTGAAGATGGCTCCGTAGTTAAGAGCCATATGGGTGCTGGGATTCGAACCCAGATTTTCTGCAGACGCACCCGGTGCTCTTAACCACTGAGCCTCTCTAGCCCCTCAAAACCCACTATTAAACTGAATTTAAATGCAGTGCCCCTTCTACTACCAGAGGCCAGCACGGCCAGGTGATAACCTAGAAGGGAGTCCTAAGGGGCTGCCACTACCCTCAGGAAGTAGCTTAAACTCCATCCTCCTTTTTTAAATTTTTTATTTATTTTTTATGTGTATGAATGTACTGTCTGAATGTAGGTTTGTGTACCCCTGTCATGCAATGCCGCGGAGGTCAGAAGAGGGCCTCGGAGTCCCCTGGAACTGGAGTTAAAGATGGTTCTCAGCCACCATGTGGTGCTGGGAATCGAACCCAGGTCCTCTGTAGGAGCAGTCAGCACTCTTTTTTTTTAATTTTTATTTATTTTTTATGTGTATTAATGTACTGTCTGCATGTAGGTTTGTGCACCCATTTCATGCAATGCCTTGGAGGTCAGAAGAGGGTGTCAGATTCCCCTGGAACTGGAGTTAAAGCCGGCTCTCAGCCGCCATGTGGGTGCTGGGGATTGAACCTGGATCCTCTGCAAGAGCAGTTGGCACTCTTAACCACTAGGCCATCTCTCCAGTCCCTCTATCCTCCTTTTGAAATACATACAAGGACCTTTTTTAAAATGTTTTATTTATTTATTTATTTATTTATTTATTTATTTATTTATTTATTTATTTATTTATTTATTTGTATGAGCGTGCTGTCTGCATGTAGGTTGGTGTGCCCGTGTCGTGCAATGCTGCGGAGGTCAGAATAGCATCAGATTCCCCTGAAACTGGATTTAAAGATGGTTCTTAGCCGCCATATGGGTGCTGGGAATCAAACCCGGGTCCTCTGCAAGAGCAGTCGGCACTCTTAACCGCTGAGCCATCTCTCCAGCCCCCAACAAGGACCTTTTTTTAAAGACAAACATTAACTATTGTGAGGCGTATCAGAGGCAATAGGAAGAGAGGGAGAAGGGAGTTATGAGTCTGGTTAGGATGCAGTGGACAAGGCCGTTCAGGCTCATGCAAAACAGGAGCTCAGAGTGGGGGCTTTTCACCCTGGGGCTCTCCAACTTAAGCAGGTGCACAAACCTGAAATTACAAGCAGAAGTGTACAGTCTTTATGAATATGTCTGAGTGTGCTGTGGACCCTTCTGAGGACAAGGCACATAGCCTTCATCAGATCCTCAAAAGGGCCTTTGTTCCCCACCTCCCAAAAGTTGTAAACTACTGACAAAAAAGCATCTTACAGTCCTTTTTCTAGAATTCTGGGCACTAATGGCACAATTTATATCCAGTCCCCGTCATTTTTCTCCCTAAACTCTTGCCCAGACATCTATTCTAGTTAAGACTTTTTAGCCCTACCCGGGGAGGGGAAATCCTTCCTCCCGAAAGCCTATTTTTAGGCTGCCCCTGTGGAGTGTGACTCCCTGCAGTGGCTGGGCTGCAGCAGGGCCGCTGGGGTGCCCGCGCCAGGGGAGGACGAGCGACAAGCGGCGCGGGAGGGGCGACGGGCGCAAGCGGATGTCACGGCTTACCTCAGAGCCCGAATTAGAAGCCTGAAAAAAAATCACAGCAGGAAATAATGTGGTGCCTAAAATAGAAGCATCAACTGGGAGAGAGGCCGGGGAGTAGGTGGCAATGAGGCTCCGGCAGCGTCCTCCCGAAGGCTGCCTGACAGCCAGCAAGCATGAGGATGCAACCCAGTCTGGACAGGCCAGAGAGGTGCAGGCCTCTGCGTTTCAGCTGGTGCAGAAGGAGCCGCCAGTAACCTAAAGGGCCAGGAGTCCACCTGCTTCCTCTCTTCCCATGACTCTCCTCTCTCCCTCCTCCCAGTCATCCTCCCTTAGACTCCTCCCTCTGGTCCTCACTGCCTCCTGCCTCTCCAACACGTTCTGTTCTGTACTCCTCCTGTTCTTCCACCCTCTAGTCCTTTTCCTTCTTCCCCTTCCCAGACTAAGCCCCCCATTTCTCCCCTGACTCTCAGTCTCTGTCCCAAGCCGCCTGGTGTCCTTGGGTGGTTTCCCAGGCATCCAGGCCAAGCTCAATCTATTAGCAACCCCCAGGACAGCCTCCTCTGCCTGACTGCACTGACCTCTCCATCCCAGCCTCTGCACCCTCCCCACCTGTTTGGAGATTGGCAGGGCCTGGGATATGAGGAGACCAGCAGGCCAGGATTGCTTCCTCTGGGCCTTAGCTTCAGGAGGCCTTGCAAGAAAGCAGAAGCTTTCCTTCAGTCCTGGTGTGGCCCGCCCTTCCCCAAGTTATTCACAGCAATGGCTCTCCAGATTGGCCCCAGGTTGTGCTGCTTGCCAAGCCAGGGCCCTCTGCTACTTAGGTAGGAAACACATAAAAATAGAACCAGTACTTACAAAGCATTTATATGTAATGTTATTCCCCTCAATCCTCACAACTTCCTAATGTAGAAATTAATGTAATTCCCCTTTACAGGTGTGGAGGCTGAGACCTACAAAGACGAGCTGGCCATAGTGAAGACCCCATTTTTGTTGTTGTTGTTGTTGTTTTAAAGGATTATCCAGGCATAGTAGTGTATACCTTTATTTTATTTATTTATTTTTCCAATTAGCAATAATAGCACCTGGGATAACCCTCATTGACTACGATACTGCCACTGCACAAAGCTAGTAGTGCACACCTTTAATCCCGGCACTTTGGAGGCAGAGGCAGACAGATCTCTATGAGTTCAAGGGCAGCCTGTTCACCAGCTGGGGCTACAGGGAGACCCTGTCTCAAAAAGACCAAAATAAAAATTTTTAATTTAAACAGAAAGGCTCAGGGAGGCTCATGCAGTAGAAGAGCCAGGGTCTGGGCAGGTGGCGTTAAGCAGAGCATCTCCATGCCTACGGAACTTGAACTAGCCCCTCTGCTTAGTGCTCTTAAACTATGCTTCTTGGTTGTGTATTCTGATATCCAGTTTTTCTTTCTAAAAAGTAATTTTTGTCTTCTATTTTTTTCCTGAAAGTATGCAAGGACTATTACTATATTACTATTACTATATTTCCAAACTATATGTTTGGAAATTTCAACTTTTTAAAAATTTCCATATTTGTCTGGAGAGATGGAGAGCACTGTCTGCTCTTGCAGAGGACCCCCACATGGCGGCAAGCATCTGTGTGTGACTCCAGTTCCAGGAGAATCCACGCCCTCTTCTGATCTCCATGGGCCTTGCATAACACAGGTGCACTTACACTCATACACATAAAAGAAAAAGTAATAAATATTTTAAAATGTCCCATATTCTAGGCAGACATCATGTTAGATACTTGAATCCCAGAACTCTAGAGGCAGAGGCAGGAGGTCAGCCACAAGCTTGAGGCCAGATTCAGTTACATACCAGGACCCTGTCTCAAAAACAAACAAGTGAAACTACAACAATGCCACGTAACCAAACACCACCACCACCACCACCACCACCACCACCAACAACAACAGAATCTCTCATTCTTTTTACATACTTGGGTGTCTCCCACCCAGCTGTTGTTCTACTGAATGTTGTTTTTGTTGTGGTGGTGGTGGTTGTTGTTTTCCCAGTTTCACATGTGTGTGTCCTCAGCACCATCTGGGGAGAAATGAGTGTCCATTGTGCTTGAATGCACTGCCCACCCATGTGTGCATGACTGGGTTCTGCATGCTTTCATGTTAATGGTTTATGATTTGACCAAACAAGATGTGTGTGGCTAGTACAGCCTCATGCAAGCTCTGTTCCTGGAGGCTGTGTGCTGTTGAAGTAAGAGGTAAGAAATAGTGACAAAGATTGAGGGTAGGGGAGTAGGGATGGTCACAGACTAACAGGTCAGAATGAAAAAGCTTAGCATATCCTAACTGTGCATGGACATCCCAAATGCAAGGCTGTGTGCTACCTATTTTGTAGGAATTGTCTTATTAAGTGACACAATAACCCCGAGACATTAGTATCATCATCGTTTGATAGAAAACTCAATGTCACATAAAACTTACAGCTAGGAAAAAAAAAAACAACAACAAACCTTACACCTAGGATTCTAAAGCACTGAACTAGCTTACTATTCAAAAATGAAAATGGGCCAGGCGTGGTGGCACACACTGTTAATCCCAGCACTCCGGGAGGGAGAGGCATGTGTATCTCTGTGAGTTCAAGGCCAGCCTGGTCTAATAGCAAGCTCCAGGCCAGCTGGGACTAAAGGGAGACCCTGTCTCAAAAGGACAAAAAAAAAAAGAAAGGAAGAAAGAAAGAAAAAGGGATACTGCTTTTTGTAATTAAACAAAAAAACTTGGTAACTTTTCTAACTATAATAAAGTAAATATACTGTGAATAATTAAAATGACTCAAAAGTGTGCAAAAAATGAAGCCCTCCCCATAACCATGGACTTAAATTTTTTATTATTTTTATTTTATGTGTATGAGTGTTTTGCCTGCATGTGTGTAAGTGTATGAGCGTTTTGCCTGCATGTGTGTAAGTGCATCTGAATCATGCAATGCCTGTGGAGGCCAGAACAGGGCATAAGACCCCCTGGAACTGGAGTTAAGGGTGGTTGGGAGCTGAAGCTAGATCCAATGGAAGAACAGTTAGTGCTCTTTGCCACTGAGCCATCTCTCCAGCCCCCTTTCATGGACTTTAAACACACATATTTTAAGGTACCATAACCATTATATTACTCCAGTTACATCCTGGCAGACGTCAGGCCACACCTGGTGGTTATTACCATAATTCTGTGGTAGAACATATGGGTCAGAAGGGATAAACATAAATATTTTGGTCACATATTGAAACTGACAAGTTATTATTTTGCTTATGCCTTTCTGTGGAATGAAAACTAAAGACGTAGTTAAAATGGGCTCTCATTGTAAGGTGAGGGTATGATATTTTTAAATATTTTATGTTTATTTTTTATGTATATTAATGTATTGCCTGCATGCATGTAAGTTCACCCTTGTTGTGCAATGCCCATGGAGGCCAGAAAATGGCACTGGATCTCCTAGAACTGGAGTTACAGATGGTTTGTAAGCTGCCGTTGGGTGCTAGGAATTGAATCCATGTCCTCTGCAAGAGCAGTCAGATCTTAACTGCTGAGCCATCTCTCCAGCCCAAGGGTATAATATTTGAAATTTTTATTTTATATGTATAAGTGTTTTGTCTGCGTTAATTAAGTGCACCCCTGTGTTCAATGTCTGCAGAGGCCAGAAGTGGGTGTCAGATCCTCTGGAACTAGACTTATAGGTGGTTGTTAGCCACTCTGTGGGTGCTGGGAATTAAACCCCAGTCTTCTGGAAGAGCAGCCAGTGGTCCTAGCCACTAAGTCTTCTTACCAGCCATAGAACAATCTTTTTTTTAGGCTTGTGGTGTTTTATTTATCTGTATATGTGCATGTCTATGTAAGTGTCTGACACATGTGTGAAGGTGCCCACACAGGCCAGAAGAAGGTGACAGATCTCCTGAAGTTGGAGTTACAGATGGTTGTGAGGTGCCCAGTGTGGGTACTGGAACTGAACTGCAGTCCTCTGCAAGAGTAGCAAATGCTTGTGCTTGTAGCTGCTGAGCCATCTTGCCAGCCCCTAATTAGTACAGTCTTAAAGCAGTATGTTAACATACATGGCATGACTGAAAATTGTTCACCCTTGAGGTTGGAGAAATGGCTCAGCAGTTAAGATCACTAGCCATCACTCTTTTTTTTTCTTTTTCTTTTTCTTTTTTTTTTTTTTTTTTTTTTTTTCTTTTGGTCTTTTTGAGACAGGGTCTCCCTGTAGTCCCAGCTGGCCTGGAACTTGCTCTATAGACCAGACTGGCCTTGAAGCCACAGAGGTCCTCCTGCCTCTGCCTCCTGAGTACTGGGACTAAAGGCCTGCACTACCACACCTGGCTCTTTTTTCTCTTCATAAAACAGATCTCACCATGTAGACCAGGCCAGCTTCAAACTTGTGATCCTCCTGCCTCTACCTTCCAAGGTCTAGGATTATAGGCATAAACCATCATACCAGAGCTGATTTTATACTTCTAAAATGAAGCAGGTAAGAATGAGATTATCTCTAAGTCATCTCAGTTCTGCTAATGTATATTTTCTGATAATCAAGTGTTTCTGTTGTGGAGTCAAAGATGAAATTCAAACAAAGCACTGTGGCATATTTGTAGCACCAACTACTTACAGGGCTGAGAAGAATTTGGGGCTCACTGTGGCAGCACAATGAGTCAGCACTTCTTTTTAATCTTAATTAAAAATTTTTTTTTTCTTGAGACAGGGTCTCCCTATACCCTCAGCTGGCCTGGAACTCACTCTGTAGACCAGGCTGGCCTTGAACTTACAGAGATCCACCTGCCTCTGCCTCCTGAGTGCTAGGATTAAAGTCGTGCACCACCATGCCCCGCTTAAAGACGGTTCTTAGCTGCCATGTGGGTCCTGGGAATCAAACCCAGGTCCTCTGCTAGAGCAGTCGGTGCCCTTAACCACTGAGCCATCTCTCCAGCCCCAACACTTCTTTTTTTTTTTTAATTAAATATTTTTATTTTATGTATGAGTGTCTTCCTTACATGCAAGTGTACCACATGCATGCAATACCCACAGAAGCCAGAAGAGGGCACTGGATTCCCTGGAAATGGAGTTGTAGACTGTTGTTAGCCACCATGTGGGGGTGCTGGGAACTGAGTCTGGGGTGCTCAGGAAGAGTAGCAGCTGCCAGTGCTCTCAACTGCTGAGCCTTCTCTCCAGCCCCAAATACCTCTTTTATAAACACTTAAATTCAGGGGCTGGAGAGATGGCCTAGCGGTTAAGAGTGCCAACTCTGCAGAGGATCCGGGTTTGATCCCCAGCACCCACATGGCAGCTGAGAACTGTCTGTAACTCCAATTCCAGTAGAACTCCAGTTCCAGGGGAATCCGACACCCTCTTCTGACCTCCGCAGCATTGCACGACACGGATACACAAACCTACATGCAGACAGTACATTCGTACACATAAAATAAATAAAATAAATAAAAAAACCACTTAAGTTCAGTTGTCACACTGAAAATGGACAAATCAGACCAGAACTTGTTCTACATGCATTAGTTTAGGCTCTGTGTCTTTCTATAATGTGGTTTATTTCTGTAACAAAAATTATATTTAAGACTGGCTGGGCATGGTGGCCCACGCCTTTGATTCTAGCACTTGGGAGGCAGAGGCAGGCTGATCTCTGAGTTCAAGGCCAGCCTGGTCTACATAGTGAGTTCCAGGCCAGCTGAAGCTACAGGGAGACTCTCTCAAAAAGACCAAAAAAAATTATATTTAAGACTGGAAAAATGGATGGACATTATGAAAAGACTGTACTTCCTTTTTTCTCACTTTTTAAAAAAGACAGGCCTTTGACGAAAACAGAATGTCTGGATCTGTACAGCTAAAACCTTTCGGCTTGGTGTTCCTTCTGGGAAGGAGAGGATTGCAGACATCTGAGATCTGGGGCTGGATGTTTGGGTCTGTGACTTCTAGACTCCTCCCTACTTTGAGGGCCCTGTCTCAGCCGGGTGCTCAGTTCTTGTCCTGCCTGTGGGCTGGAACACTGAGGCTGTGGGAAGATCTCTTATAGTTGTACCTTGCTAACTCCCCTGCAGTGTTAAGGCCTTGATGGAAACTGGAGAGCTCCCTGAAGCCTTGTACCTGAAGAAGGAAGGAAGGAAGGAAGGAAGGAGTGAGTGACTAAGTGAAAAATGATCGCTATATGGGAGACACAGTAGTATTTCACTGAGCCTGTGAGGTGAATGAGGCTAGCAGTCACGAGAAGCACGCTGTGAGGTCATCATCGTGGAGATGCGGGGGACAGGGCTGGAAGAACGCTGTTGTGCTGGCACAGCCTTCGTCAGAGCCCTGAAAGGGGCTGAGTGGGCTGTGACTCAGCTCCATGACTCACTCACTGTACTGTCATCTCCATCCTCTGAGTACATCCTCTGGACCATTGAGTTCAGTCTCAAGCACAAGAGGGTGAAATTTGGGCCGGCACTTTTGGATGACTCACCTTCCTGAGCTGAAAGGAAGGGGCCAGAGCCTCACTCTCGTGCAATCTCATGGCTGCCTGCCACTCAGGAGTTCTCATGCAACTCAGACGTCATGAATAGGCTCTGCTATTGCATCGATGACCTCCACACATTCCCTGCTCAAACTGCAATCATTTCCCTGTCCCTCATGTGATTGTCTCTTGAGCCTCTTGTATGCATCTGAGGTGAACTTATAGAGCTTTAAAAGGATCCCCAACACCCCTTGCAATTCTATTCTCTCCCCAACTGTTCACCTCACCAACTAGTTTTACATTCCTTGGCAAACCCTGGGAAGCTAGCAGGGCGGTGAATACCACTATTCATTTTTAATTTTAATTTTTATTTATTCTTGTATGTTTTTTTTTTAATTGTATTTATTTATTTATTTTTAACAAATCTAGACCCGTGTTCCCGCTCATTCCCCCACCCCGTCAGAGCTCGTGCATTCTGCCAAACATGCTTTCCATCTCTTAGTCTTTCTCAATATTTTCCATGGGGACGTTGACTGTTTTGAGCAGAAGTTCACTGTTTCAGTCAGTTCTTTGATGCAGTATTTTCTGTTGTTGTTGTTGTTTCCAAAATGCATTATGTCCAACTGCTTTGTACAGAAGCTCAGGGGGCCCTACACAAGAAATACTTACAACTGGGTAATTGGCACTAGCATCCACAGATGAGGGATACCATTCGTCGTTTGTTTTTCTGGGACTGTGTTACTTCACTCAGCATGATGTCCTCTAGCTCCAGCCATTTTCCTGCAAAGCTCGTGATGTCGTCTTTCTTTACTGCTGCATAGAACTCCATTGTGTAGATGTACCACATTTTCTCTATCCACTCATCAGTTGAGGGGCATTTGGGTTGGTTCCAGCTCCTTGCTATTGTGAAGAGAGCTGAAATAAACATGGCCGTGCATGTATCTCTGTGGTGGGGTAAGTCTTGAGGGTACATGCCCAGGAGTGGTATGGCTGGGTCGGGTGGCAAGTTCATTCCAAGTCTTCCAAGGGTTCTCCACACTGCTTTCCATAGTGGCTGTACGAGTTTACATTCCCACCAGCAGTGGATGAGTGTTCCCCTTTCCCCACAACCTCTCCAGCACTTGGTATCATTTGTTTTCTTGATCCTAGCCAGTCTTATTGGAGTAAGATGATATCTTAAAGTGGTTTTCATTTGCATTTCCTTAATGATTAGTGATGTTGAACAGTTCTTGAGGTGTTTCTCAGACATCTCTAATTCCTCACTTGTGAAGTCTCTGTTCAGTTCTTTGCTCCATCTATTGAGTGGGTCATTTGTTTTCTTTTTTCTTTGTTTTTTGAGTAGTTTATATATTCTGGAAATCAATGCTTTGTCAGATGTATCTGCAGTGAAGGTTTCCTCCCACTCTGTGGGATTTCTCTTCACTTCCTTGATTGTTTCTTTTGATGTACAGAAGCTTTTGAGTTTGATGAGGTCCCATTTGTCAATTGTCGACCTTAATTCTTGTGCAGCTGCTGTCTGATTTAGGAAGTCTTTTCCTACGCCTATGTCTTGTAGTCTGCTGCCAACTTTTTCTTCTATCACCTTCAGAGTTTGGGGTTTCACGTTGAGGTCTTTAATCCATCTGGAGTTGACTTTTGTACAGGGTGAGAGGTAGGGGTTTAATTTCATTCTTCTACAAGTGGTGATCCAGTTTTGCCAACACCACTTGCTGAAGATGCTGTCTTTTCTCCATTGTGGTTTCTTGGCCCCCTTGTCAAATATGAGATGGCTGAAATTGTATGTGCTCAGATTTGGATCTTCGGTTTTGTTCCATTGGTCAACAGGTCTGTTTTTGTGCCAGTACCAGGCTGTTTTTATGACTATAGCCCTGTAGTATAGTTTAAAATCTGGTATAGAGATCCCTCCTGTGTAGCTCTTTTCACTCAGGATTGATTTGGCTATTCGGGGTCTTTTGTTTCTCCAAATGAATTTAAGAACTTTTGTTTCCAAGCCTGTGAAGAAACTCTTGGGGATTTTGATTGGGATTGCATTAAATCTATACAAGAGTTTTGGTAAAATGGACATTTTTACAATGTTAATTTTCCCAATCCATGAGCATGGGAGGTTTTTCCATCTTCTGAGGTCTTCTTCAATTTCTTTCTTTAAGGGTTTAAAATTTTTGTTGTAGAGGTCTTTGGTGTCTTTGGTTAGGTTTGTTCCTAGGTATCTTATTGTTTTTGAGGCTATTGTGAGTGGGAAGGTCTCTTTGAATTCTTTCTCCAGTTGCTTGTTCTTGGTGTAAAGAAAGGCCATTGATTTTCTAAGGTTAATTTTGTATCCTGCCACTTTGCTGAAGCTGTTAATCGTTTCTAGGAGTTTTCTGGTGGAGTTTTTTGCATCTCTTAAGTAAACAATCATATCATCAGCAAATAGGGATAGTTTGACTTCCTCTTTTCCAATTAGTACTCCTTTAATATCCTTTTCTTGCCTTATTGCTCTAGCAAGTGTTTCAAGCACTATATTGAAGAGGAGTGGTGATAGGGGGCAGCCTTGCCGAGTTCCTACCTTTAAAGGGAATGTTTCCGTCATTTCCCCATTTAGGATGATATTGGCTGTGGGTTTCCTGTATATGGCTTTGATTACATTGAGGAATGATCCCTCCAATCCAATTCCTTCTAGGACTTTAAGCATGAAGGGATGCTGGATTTTGTCAAAGGCTTTTTCAGCATCAATTGAGATGATGGTGTGGTTTTTGTCTTTGATTCCGTTTATGTGTTTGATGATGTTTATTGATTTTCGTATGTTGAACCATCCCTGCATCTCTGGTATGAATCCAACTTGGTCATGATGGATGATCTTCTTGATGTGGGTCTGTATGCGATTTGCCAGTATTCTGTTTAGAATTTTGGCATCTGTGTTCATGAGGGAGATGGGTCTATAATTCTCCTTTTTAGTTGTATCTTTGCCTGGTTTTGGTAATAGAGTGATGTTGGCTTCATAGAAGGAATTTGGGAGAATTCCCTCTGATTGTATACTTCTAAACAGTTTCAGAAATAATGGTTGTAGGTCTTTTTGAAATGTTTTATAGAATTCTGCTGTGAAACCGTCTGGGCCTGGGCTTTTTTTAGTTGGGAGGCTTCTTACTACATCCTCTATTTCTTCATATGTTATGGGTCTGTTTAAGCTGCTGGTCTCCTCTTGGCCAAGCTTTGGTGATTCCCAAGATTTCAGATATTCATCCATTTCTTCTAGATTTTCAAACTTGGTAGAATATAGGTTCTTGTAATATTCCCATATAATTTTCTTGATCTTTTCCTTGTCCGTTGTGATATTTCCCTTTTCATCACAGATTGTATTGATTTGGAGTTGTTCCTTCTTTCTTTTTGTTAACTGGGCTAGAGGTCTGTCTATCTTGTTTATTCTTTCAAAGAACCAACTTTTGGCTTCATTGATTTTTTGTATTGTTTTCTTTGTTTCTATTTCATTGATTTCTGCTCTGATTTTTGTTATTTCTTCCTGTCTGTTGCGTTTAGGGTTCATCTGTTGTTGCCTCTCAAGTGCTTTTAGCTGTAGTGTTAGATCATTCACTTGTGCTCTTTCTGTTTTTCTAATGTAGGCACCCAGGGCTATAAATTTCCCTCTTAGGACTGCTTTTAAGGTATCCCATAAGTTTTGTTGTGTTGTATTGTCATTGTCATTCAGTTCCAGGAATGTTTTTATTTCTTTCTTTATCTCTTCCTTGACCCATTCATTATTCAAGAGTGTGTTGTTTAGTCTCCATGTGTTCTTGTAGGCAGGAGGGCTTGTCCTGGTGTTGATGTTGAGCTTCATTGCACTGTGGTCTGACAGGATGCATGAAATTATTTCAATCTTTTTGTATTTGTAGAGGTTTCTTCTGTGTCCCAGGATGTGGTCGATTTTGGAGAATGTTCCGTGGGGTGCTGAGTAGAAAGTGTATTCTCTGGTATTAGGATGGAATGTTCGGTAGAGGTCTATGAGGTCCATTTGGTGTATCATATCGTTCAGTTCAGATGTCTCTCTGTTTATTTTTTGTCCTGTTGACCTATCCAAAGGACTCAGTGGGGTATTGAAATCTCCCACTATGAGTGTGCTGGGGTTAGTCTGTGACTTGTGGTCCTGGAGAATTGTCTTTATAAAGTTTGGTGCACCAGAATTTGGGGCATATATATTCATAATTGTGAAATCTTCTTGGTGGATTGTTCCTTTGATGAAAATGTAATGGCCTTCTTTGTCTCTTCTGATTTCTTTTACTTTGAAGTCTATTTTATCCGATATTAAAATAGCAACACCTGCTTTCTTTTTGGTACCATTTGCTTGGAATATTTTTTTCCATCCCTTCACTTTAAGGTGGTGCCTGTCCTTGAAGGTAAGATGTGTTTCTTGCAGACAGCATATCGATGGATTCTGTTTCCTAATCCAGTCTCCCAGTCTATGTCTTTTGATTGGGGAATTTAGTCCATTAATATTTAAGGTTATGACTGATAGGTTTGTGTTGCTTCCTTTTGCCTTATTATCCATCTGCGGTTTTGATTTAGGTTTCTACTTCTGCAGTTATGCTTTTATTGATTTCTCCTTCTAGTTGCCTGGGGTTGGTTGCTCCTTTCTTCTGTTCTTTGGATTGCTTCAAGTATTCTCTGAAGGGTTGGTTTTCCGGACATGTATTCTTTCAAGTTGTTTATGTCATGGAAGATTTTCCTCTCTCCTTCCACTATGATTGACATTTTTGCTGGGTATAGTAACCTGGGCTGGCATCCATTGTCCCTCAACACTGGGAATGCTTTGCTCCAGGTTCTTCTTGCCTTCATCGTTTGCTGTGAGAAGTCCGTTGTTATTCTGATAGGTTTCCCCTTATAGGTCACTTGTTGTTTTTCTCTTGTCGCTTTAAGAATTTTCTCTTTGTTTTGGGTGTCCAGCATTTTAACTATGATGTGGCGTGGAGAATTTCTTTTCTGATCTTGTCTGTTTGGAGTTCTATGTGCTTCTTGTATTGGTATTGGTTTGTCCTTTTTTAGTTTGGGGAAGTTTTCATCTATTATTCTGTTGAAGATCTGATCAATACCTTTCTCTTGGGATTCTTCTCCTTCCTCTATTCCTATGATGCGGAGGTTTGATCTTTTCATAGTGTCCCACAGCTCCTGGTTGTTCCATTTTTGTGTATTTTTAAATTTTTCATAATCTTTCCTTGAGGTTTTTAGTTGTTCTGTGTTGTCCTCCAGGTCTGATATTCTTTGTTCTGCTTCCTCCATTCTGCTTCTGAGGCTTTTTTCATTCCTTTCCTCTTGAATGGATGAGTGTTTGATTTCCTTTTTCATTTCCTCTTCTGATTTCTTTAGTGTTTCTATTTCTTTTTGGAGCTTCTCGATCTCTTTTTGTAGCTCTTTTGTTTGCTGGTTGGTTTCTTTTTCTTTTTCAGCATGGGATCTTTTCAGTGTTTCTACTTCCTTCCGGAGCTTGTCATTCTCTCTCTCTCGGTCCTCATTCTCTTTTCTTAGTTCTTTAATTTGTTCTTTATGATCTTGTAGTTCTTTAAGTATGTTCCCAATTGTGTTTCTGATGTCTGTGTCCTGGGGCATCCCCGGGGGGATCCCACTGCAGGAGTCATCCATAGGGTTGGTAAAGCTTGGCGTGGGATTATCCTGCACCTTTCCAGTGTAGTTTCTTCTTCGTGATCCTGGCATATGGGCTTCTCCTTGCCTGTATTCCAATGTGAGTCCTGAATGCCTCTTCACTGTGTTGAAGGCGTGCTTTGCTTGCCTCCTTCAGATCCTTCTTCGTAATCTCAGTTGGCGGGGGGGGGGGGGGGGCGCTCTTCAGCCCGCGCCCCGGCACCTGCCGCTGGGCTCAAGAGATCTCAAATCTCAAGAGTCACACAAGCGTGCCTTTAATACCGGCTGGGAGGATAACTCCGCCCCCACAGCCACTAGATCTAATCAAGCCAAAGACCACACCTTTAATCCCAGCTGGGGGGATAACTCCAACCTCACAGCCACAAAGGCCAATCAAACCAAAGACAGCAGGACCAAACGATCAGCAATCAGCTCGCCAAGGCACCCAGTTCCTACCTGTCTTCCCCTCTTCCTGCCGCTGGGCTCAAGAGATCTCAAATCTCAAGAGTCACACAAGCGTGCCTTTAATACCGGCTGGGAGGATAACTCCGCCCCCACAGTCACTAGATCTAATCAAGCCAAAGACCACACCTTTAATCCCAGCTGGGGGGATAACTCCAACCTCACAGCCACAAAGGCCAATCAAACCAAAGACAGCAGGACCAAACGATCAGCAATCAGCTCACCAAGGCACCCAGTTTCTACCTGTCTTCCCCTCTTCCTGCCGCTGGGCTCAGGAGATCTCTCTTGTATGTTTATGAATGTACTGTCTGCATGTGGGTTTGTGCACCCGTGTTGTGAAATGCCACAGAGGTCAGAAGAGGGTGTCAGATTCCCCTGGAACTGGAGTCAAAGATGGTTCTCGATGGTTCTCAGCCACCATGTGGGTGCTGGGGATCGAACCTGGGTCCTCTGCAAGAGCAGTTGGCGCTCTTAACCACTAGGCCATCTCTCCAGCCCCGTGAATACCACTATTCTACAGGTGTGTTAATTACTTCTGTTGCACTGACCAAATCGTTGTCTGAAACAATTTAAGGGAGGAGAGATTTACTTGTTCATGATTTACGGTGATTTGAATGAGAATGTTTAAGTATTCAGATATTTTTGTCGTCAGTGGTGGTGCTGTTTTGGGAGATTTTAGAAGGTGTGGCTTTGCTGGGCCACACCTTCTAAGATGTGAGAAAACACATCATTGGGGGTGGGCTTAGAGAGTTCAAAAAGCCTTGCCAGTCTCCAGTTGCTCTCTCTGCTTCCTGTGCCTGCTTTAAGATGTGAACCTCGGCTTTCTGCTCCAGCTCCTGCCACCATGCCTCCCTGCCATGATGGACTCTAATTCCCTGGAACTGTCAATTATAACCTCAAATAAACTCTTCCTTTTAGTGGTGCACGCCTTTAATCCTAACACCCAGGAGGCAGAAGCAGGTGGATCTTTGTGAGTTCAAGGCCAGCCTGGTCTACAGAGCAAGTTCAAGGCCAGCCTGGTCTACTGAGTGAGTTCCGAGACAGCTGGGGCTACAGGGAGACCCCGTCTCGAAAAGACAAAAAACAAGTTCCTTTGGTTGTGCTGGTTCTATCACAGCAACAGAAAAGTGACTGACACGTGACTTTAGAGAATTCGACCCATGGTTGCTCAGGTCTACACACTTGGGGAGAACATCCTGGCAGTGGGTCCATGTGACAAGCCACTCTCCTCCTGGTGGAGAAGGAAAAAGAATGAGAGGGGACCAAGGACTGGGTAGACCCTTCAAAGGCACGCCTCAAGTGACCTGCATCTTCCAACTAGACCCCAGCTAAAGTTCTCAGAACCTTCAAAAATAACACCACCAGCTTAGTACCGAACACTAAGCACGTGAGCCTATGGGAGATATTTCTTGTTGAAACCCTAAGAGCGGAAGAGACACAGAAGCTCCAAGAGGAGAGGAATTAGGAAAGGGGTTCACGAGGGGCATCGGCTGGCAAAGCCATGCCCAGAAAGGGCAGACCCGGCCAGGGGAACTGCCAGGCATTTGGTTGACAGTAGGCTGGAGAAGAGAGACAATGCTGTAATACAACATGGCAAGAAAGATGGCAGTATGAGAACAGAAGAGGAGAAGATCGGATTTTTTTTTTTTTTTGAGATAGGGTCCCAGATAGCCCAGGCTGGCTTCACACTCAGTACATGGACGAAGGTGACTTTGAACTCATGATCTGCCCAGTTCTGCCTCCCAGTTTCTAGGACTATAGGTATGTACCACCAAGTCTAGCTTCCATATTCTGACCGCAATGGAAGAGAAAGGGAAAGGCATGGAAGGACTTAAAGATCTACAGGGTTTTAGAAATTTGTACTGGAGATGGCATTAGAAAGGACTGGACTTGAGGCCGTGGAGCAGCCACAGCAGAGACAGAGTGTGGGGGCTGGGCAGCACATAGAGATCTTTGGAAAGAAGGACAGGAAGGGCCAGGAAGGCTTCTGGGCTCCTGTCCAGTAAGCAGGTAAAAACAAGAGCCTCAGGCTGTTATTCTGAATAAATTATGTGTATTTATTCCATTGTAAAGGGCACTAAGTGCTGAGTTGGGTGCCATTCACACATAGATGTGACAGGAGCCAGACAATGGGTGAGAGGACTAGAGAAATGGCCACTGGGGATGCCAGCCCCTAAGAGCTGAGTGAAGGCAGATACAGCCCTTAAGACTGTGCCCCTCACAGGAAGCAGGACCTTGTAGTGTATTCTAGATTCATTTCTGATGCTGTGATAAAACACACTGGCAAAAAGCAACCTAGAGGAGAAAGGGGTTTATTTGGCTCACAGTTCCAGGACACAGTCCATCATTGTAGGGAAGTTGAGGCAGCAGGAACTCGCAGCAGCTAGTCATACCACATCCAGAGTCAGGAACAGAGGCAAGACTGGGTGCTGCCTACTGTGCGGGTGCTGCCTACTATGCGCCTTCTCTACTCTTACACAGCTCAGAAACCAACCCCAGGGTTGGTACTGCCTACTTTTTCTGCTGGGTCTTCACACAACAATGAACTCCCTCCAAGACATGTCCACAGGCCGACCATCCCTCACTGACATGCTTCCTTAGTGATTCCAGATTTGCTCAAGTTGACAATGAAAAGTAACCGGCATCTAGTGTTAAAGGGCCTGCCCACGCATGGCCTCCTTTGGTGGGGTGAGGCCTGGGAAGATGCAGGTGACTTTCCTCACAGAGGATGAGATGACCAGAGGGGGTCCGTCGTCTCTCTGTTCTCTGCCTTCCTTCTACCCTGTTCTGGGCTAAATGAGCTTCCACCCAGGAACCCAGGACACAGCCTTGGTAGAAAGCTAAGGAGCCACCCTTTGGGAGAATTCCCAGAACTCCCAGTGAGGTGTGGCTGCAGACTTTGGGAAGGGGGTGGGCTCCCTGAGCCTTTTAGCCCTGGAGGGTTGTGAAAGAGGTATGGCTTCCAAATACAAATTAAATAAATAAATACACCTTGCTAATTTAAATTTAGAAAGAACAAACAAATTTTCTATTAAGTATATCCAAAGTATTCCATGGAAAATACTTATATTAAAAGAGTGTGTAGTGCCTTTCTAAGATTCAGATCTAACTGGGCCTCTGTCTTGTCATTGTGTTTCTTATACTTGGCAGCCTTCAGGGGTGCCTTATTTCCCCTGCACATCAGAACCTTGGGATTTTCCTCTGTCCAGACCATAGTAAGAACAAACTTCTTCTAGGAGTGATGATACACACTTGTAATTCCAGCACTTGGGAGGTAGAGGCAGGAGAATTGCTGTAAATTAGAAGCCAATCTGGTCTACATATCAAATTCTAGACCAGTCAGGGCTGTTAGGTCTGGGATTCCCAGAAGGGGTACACAGATACCCACTTCCTCCAGAGGCTGTCAATCTTCTGACCGCTTTCTCTGTACCTGAGGCCCCGCCCCATGGCTATGAAGGGGTGGGCCCCAGGGGCCATATAGCTCCTGCCTTCCTCCTGCCATGCTCCACCACGTGTCTGCAGGCAGCCTGTGCTGGCAGATCCACATGGAAGTAAATCATGTTCCTGGCATAACTTACATCTCATGTGCCTTTTTATCTGGGGGCTGGGGGTACACAGCCTTTTTATAACCTAACAAGGGCTACATAATAAGACCCTGTCTCAAAAAGCCAGTGCTAGCTGGGCATGATGGCACATACCTTTATTTTTATTTATTTATTTATTTTATTATTATTATTATTATTTTTTTTTTTTGGTCTTTTCGAGACAGGATCTCTCTGTAGCCCCAGCTCTTCTGGAACTCACTCTGTAAACCAGGCTGGCCTTGAACTCACAAAGATCCACCTGTCTCTGCCTTCCGAGTGCTAGGATTAAAGGCGTGCACCACCGTACCCGGCTTATTTACTTTTTTATGTGTATGAATGTACTGTCTGCATGTAGGTCTGTGTACCCATGTTGCGCAATGCCATGGAGGTCAGAAGAGGGTGTTGGATTCCCCTGGAACTGGAGTTGAAGACAGTTCTCAACCACCATCTGGGTGCTGGGGATCAAACCCAGGTCCTCTGCAAGAGCAGTTGGAGCTCTCAACCACTAGGCCATCTCTCCAGCCCTGATAGCACATACCTTTAATCCCAGCAGTTGGAAGGGAGAAGCAGACGGATCTCTGTGAGTTCCAGACCAGGCTGGTCTACATAGTGAGTTCCAGGATAGCTGGGGTTATGGGAAATCCTATCTCAAAAAGACCAAAAAAAAAAAAAAAAAACCACCCCAAAACAAACAACCATCAAAAAGGCCAGAACTAACAAGGAACCATCATTTGTACCCCGTGTCTACTCAGGGCCTGCATGCAGGGATCAGGATTATTTAAGAAGAAAAGCCTATCCATGGTTCAGTATAGCAGTCCCTAACCCAGGCTGCTATGGCCTTCCACCATAGACGGATGAATGGATGGATGGGCGGGTGGGCGGATGGGTGGTCAGTTCCTGCCTTTGGATCCTGTGACCCAACAAAGAAGGGGACCAGGGCTCTCTTCCTCTGGCCAGTAGCATCTGCCAAGGAGTCACCCAAGCCCTTTTAATGTCAGAGCTGTGGACAAGCAGGCTGCTGAACTCTGCCATAGGGTGTGCAGTGAAGGGGATGGATCGTAGATAGTTGTTCAGAAAACTGCTTAACTGACAGCAGTACACAGTTGCCTATGCTCATAGAGTTCTAAGAGCAGATGCATCTAACAAAGGATCCTCACTGTTTTGTCTAAAGATCAGCTTCCAAAGATCAGCTTCCAGCTCTTTCTTCATTCCTACCTGATGAACAGTCTGAGGCTGAGGAAAGTTAATCCTTAGCCTTTGTCACAGATCCCAATAAGAGTGGGAGTCAAGGTTTCAAGACTAGCTCAGAATAAAGGACCAAAATTTGAGGCCGGGCATGGTGGTGCACGCCTTTAATCCCAGCACGTGGGAGGCAGAGGCAGGCAGATCTCTGTGAGTTCAAGGCCAGTCTGGTCTACATAGTGAGTTCCAGGCCAGCTGGAGCTATAGGGAGATCCTGTCTCAAAAAAAAAAAATAATAATAATAATAATAATAATCAAGTTGGTGTACAGGGTAGTTCTTCCATTTCTACAGTAGAGGGCAGGCCTGAAACCCTGCTTTAAGAAGCCCCCTGAGGGTCTGGAGAGATAACGTAGTGGTTAAGAGCACAGACTGCTCTTGCAGAGGACCCGGGTTCTATCCCCAGCACCCACATGGTGGCTAAGAACCGTCTGTAACTCCAATTCCAGGAGAACTCCAGCTCCAGGGGAATCCAAGACCCTCTTCTGACCTCCGCGGCATTGCACGACACAGGTGCACACACCTACATGCAGACAGTACATTCATACACATACAAAAATAAATAAAATTATTTTAAAAAAAAAGAGCACCGACTGCTCCGGGCGTGGTGGCGCATGCCTTTAATCCTAGCACTTGGAAGGCAGAGGCAGGCAGATCTTTGTGAGTTCAAGGCCAGCCTGGTCTACAGAGCAAGCTCCAGGACAGCTGGGGCTACAGGGAGACCTTGTCTCGAAAAGACCAAGAAAAAAAGAGCACCGACTGCTCTTGCAGAGGACCCGGGTTCGATCCCCAGCACCCACATGGCGGCTAAGAACCATCTGTAACTCCAATTCCAGGAGAACTCCAGTTCCAGGGGAATCCAAAACCCTCTTCTGACCTGCACGGCATTGCACGACATGGGTGCACAAACCTACATGTAGACAGTACATTCATAGACATACAAAAATAAATAAAATTAAAAAAAAAATAGAAGCAGCCTGAGGAGCTGGAGAGATGGCTGAGCAGTTGAGAGGATTGCTGCTCTTCTAGAGGACCCAAGTTCAATTCCCAGCACCCCTGTTGGGTGGCTCCCAAATGTGAAGTAAGGACCCGTCTGCACAGCAAACTGGGGGGATGGAGCTATGAGTGTTGTGGGTGAGGAGGGAATAGAGAGAAAGAGAAGGGCCCCAAGCCCAGATGGCCTCTTAGTGCCCCAGGGGGAGCCTCGGCTTTTAGTGGGGGAGCACAAGAGCAGGCCAGCCATAGCTGTGATGGTTGTGATGGTCGCAGCAGACTCTGAAGAAGGAAGGCAAGGAGGTGTGTGGCATAAACTGCAGGTGTAAAGTTGAATGTGTTCATTCTCCAAGTATTTCACAAGCATCACTGCATGCCAGCACTGTTTTAGAGACTGGGGAGCTAGCAGTGCACAAAACAAATGCGCAGATGCGGTGTCTCCTAGTCGCCAACTGCTGAGACTCTAGCCAAGTGATGAAAGATTCATCCCTGACCCCCTTCAGGGGCATGCGTGTTGGGGGTCCTTTCTACTGAATATGGGGTGAGTGTGAGTTTTACTAAGATTTACTGGGTATAGTGAGAGGCTCTTGGTCCTTGGTTTTGAGCCTTGGGGTAAATGATCCTTTACTGGGGCTGGAGAGATGGTACAGTGGTTTAGAGCATTTGCTGCTTTCCAGAGAACCTGGGTTCAGCTCCCAGAACCCCCATGATGCTCACAACGGTCTGCACTCATGTGGTACACATACATAGTCAGGCAAACACACACACACACACACACACACATACAAACTAAATAAATACTTTTTTTTTGGTCTTTTTGAGACAGGGTCTTCCTGTAGTCCCAGCTGTCCTGGAACTCCCTCTGTAGACCAGGCTGGCCTCGAACTCACAAAGATCCACCTGCCTCTGCCTCCCAAGTGCTAGGATTAAAGGCGTGCACCACCACGCCAGGCAATAAATACATTTTTAAAAAGAGATCCTTTCCCCAGGCGTCTCGGCCCTGCAGCCATGCTGGGTGGGTGGAGGCATAACCTGCCTCTCTCCAGCTCCTGTTCCCGAGTTCCAAGCATGGCCGGTTTCCTCCAGCTGCTTCTCATGGGCATCTAGTGGGCTGGAGAGGGGATCCTTTCTTCTTGCTCTCTCACCATCTGGCCTGGAAGGGCCCACCTAGCCTCCTTCTGCAGGGACCCTCCTTTCTGAAAGCAGGGTATTAGCCATAGCCTCGTTCTTGTTCTCAGGATTATTCCAGAGTGAGATGCGCTCACATCCGAGAAGGGTTATACACAGAAAGCTCTAGCCGCATGGATCATGCCAGCCAGAACTATCTCTTACAGTGTCTAGCTGTCAGTGTTAGGTCAACCAGAAGACAGGGCCCCGTCACTTATCAGTGGGTCAGATGATGTTACTGAGGGGTAAAAGTTAAGCTTCTTCTCTTGTATTCTGGATTGGATCATACTTCACACTGCATTTTCACTTTCATTAATAAACTAAAACAATAAACACTCTACTTCAAAAGAACACTGACAGCCTGTGTTTATGTGTTTATATTGTGTCTGTCTCTGAGAAGCTACAACTGCTATGGAGAATTTTTAACAAAATGAGTTTTCACTCAGTGTGTGTGGGGGAATATGAAAACTTAAAACAAAATGGGAGGGCAGATTCCTGCAATGTGTCTTTTCATCCCTGTGCTTTTCTTTTTTCTTTTTCTTTTCTCTCCTCCTCCTTCTCCTCTTCCTCCTTCTCCTCCTCCTCCTCCTCCTCCTCCTCCTCCTCCTCCTTTTTCTATTTTTTCCCTCCTATTTCAAAACAGAGACA
The DNA here is from genome assembly GCA_009823505.1 of Rhizomys pruinosus. Lineage (NCBI taxonomy): Eukaryota > Metazoa > Chordata > Mammalia > Rodentia > Spalacidae > Rhizomys > Rhizomys pruinosus. Next base: position 1,835,344 of record VZQC01003102.1, on the reverse strand, counting down.
CTCACCTGTCTGAGTCATCGCTGCCGAGGCCTAGGCATAGAAACCAGGTTCTCAGATTATGTCACTCTGAGAAGATTCCATCCAGAAGTCAGATAACTGCTCTTTTCATCTCGTTCCCAGGGGCTTTGCTCTCTGCTCTGCCCTTCTTCCTAGAAGAGGAACTTGGGAATGATCTGAACCCCTGAACATGGTGCCTGGGGCCAGGAATAAGTGAGAGTGAAGAGTCAGGTGAGGGGCAGAGAGGGAAAGGGGTGCTGGAGACACTGGGGAACCAGTGTGAATTTGGGCAAGGATGTTAGCAATGGTCCCCGTACATTGTAATCAGTACTTCAGTCTTCTGTCTGAAAGTAGGAGAAACACAACTCTAGGAGATTGAGCCCCCAAAGGGAAGGTGTTGGCTCACATAGGCTCTCTGTGGAGGGAACAGATACAGAGGAGCTGGGGGTCAGGGAATGGACAGCCTCAGGACCCAGCTTCTCTCTCTCTCTCTCTCTCTCTCTCTCTCTCTCTCTCTCTCTCTCTCTCTCTCTGTCAGCTCACCCACCAGCTCTCAAGGCTTCCCTTTTCACAGCCCCAGGGCATAGGAGGTTCCTCGCCAGCTCTAGCAGTGACACTCACCAGATTCAACAGTGTTCAGCTGTTCTGGAGCACTGGTGAAGGAACAGGAAAGGGCAGAGCTGAAGGCCGGAGACCAGACTGAAGGGAGTGTGAATTGTCCCAGCTACTTGGGAAGGTGATTTGAGACTGTTCTGATTTTATTGACCTGCTGATGTTGCATCTCAAAATCTAGATCAGTAGTTCACACACAGGCCTATGGAAACAAATTGGAGGATGTTACTTCAAGTATTATAGTGCAAGAGAACTTAAATATCCCACTTCAAATTGTAGCATCTTTCATACTCTGAAAATATGGAAACTGTTCAAAAGGATGAAATATGTACTACCACAAACCCTTACGACATCTTGGTAAATGAGAAAAAGCAATTTGCAGGAAGATATATACAGTATGGTCTCACTCAGGCATAAACAAAAACATTGAAATAATAAGAGATATTTATATGTGTATGCTTATAACATATGTTTCTGAATGTATGAAACATACAGGAAAAGGTCTGGAGTCACAATAAACTGTCTTGTTTACTTCCAGAGAGTTAAGATTGGAATTTGGGATTTAATGAGACTGTCAGATTTTAACTTTTTCAATGATAACATATCCATATGTAACTTATGCATTTCAAATTGGTTTTTTTGGGGGTTCCTTTTGAGACAAGGTCTCCCTGTAGCCCATATAACAGCTAACAACCATCCATAACTCCAGTTCCAGGGGAGTCAGATGCCCTCTTCTGACCTCTGTGGGCACTGCACAATTTATATATACATATATATATATATATATATATATATATATATACACAGATATGCAGGCAATACACTCATACGCATAAAATAAAAAATAATAAATTTTATATATGTCTTTTTATCTTTTTAAAAATTTATTTATTTATACATATTTTTTATCAAATCTAGACCCGTGTCCCCCCATCCCCCCACCCCTCCAGAGCCCATGCATTCTGCCAAACATGCTATTCATCTCTTTCTGTCTTTCTCAATATTCTCCATGGGGAAGTTGACTGTTTTGAGCAGAAGTTCACTGTTTCAGTCAGTTCTTTGATGCAGCCCTTTCTGTTGTTGTTGTTGTTGTTGTTGTTGTTGTTTCCAATATGTATCACTCCCAACTGCTTTGGACAAAAGCTCAAGAGGCCATGCACAGGAAATACTTACAACTGGGTAATTGGCACTAGCATCCACAGATGAGGGATACCATTCATCGTTTGTTTTTCTGGAACTGCGTTACTTCACTCAGCATGATGTCCTCTAGCTCCAGCCATTTTTGCCTTTTTGAGACAGGGTCCCCCTGCAGTCCTAGCTAGCCTCGAATTTGCTATTTAGACCAGGCTGGCTCTGAACTCACACAGATCCAGCTCCAGCCTCCAGAGTGCTGGGATTAAAGGCATGTACCACAATGCCTGGATTTATTGGTCTTTTTGAGACAGGGTTTAGCCACAGGCTGGCCTGGAACTCACTATGTAGACCAACCTGACCATGATCTCACAGAGATCCACCTGCTTCTGCCTCCCAAGTGCTGGGGTTAAAGGTGTATACCACCATGCCTGGCTATAAATAAAATATTTAAAAAATTGCGTAGAGATGGAGAGATGGCTCAGCAGTTAAGAACACTTGATTCTCTTGGCGAGGACCTGGGCTTGGTCCATGGCAGCCACATGGTGGCTTACAACTTTCTGTCACTCCAGTTCTAGAGGATTTAAGGCTCTCTTTTAGCCTCCACAGATACCGGACATACATAAGGTACACATACATGCAGGCAAACCCTCATACACACTAAATGAATAGATAGATAGATAGATAGATAGATAGATAGATAGATAGATAGATAAAACATTGCATAAATTACTTCAGGCTGTGGGTTGAAAATAGTGTATATCAAACAAGTGAATTTCATGTTTAGACTTTGTCTCATCCCTAGAATATTTTATTCATATATATGAAAATATTGTAAACTCCAAAAAATTGGAAATCTGAAACACTTCTGTTCTGTATTTTGGATAAAGGATACTCAACTTGAAGAGGATGCAGCTTTGTTGTGCTCACTGCTATATCCCAGCAGCTCAGGGGAGTCCTAGGAATATCACAGGTGCTCAGCCTAATAGTGGCTGACAGGAGACAGTACTGCTACCCTTTACTATCATTTTCTTTGTTTTTAATTTTTATTCATTTATTTATGTGTATGAATGTACTGTCTGCATGTAGGTCTGTGCACCCGTGTCAGGCAATGCCTCGGAGGTCAGAAGAGGGTGTCGGATTCCCCTGGAACTGGAGTTCTCCTGGAATTGGAATTACAGACGGTTCTCAGCACCATGTGGGTGCTAGGGATCAAACCCCGGTCCTCTGCAAGAGCTGAGACGCTCAGGAGGTTGGTGCTTTGTTCACTCAGGGAGTGGCTTAAAAAAAATTCCTGGGGGCTGGACAGATGGCTCAGAGGTTAAGAGCACTGAATGCTCTTGCAGAGGACCCCGGGTTTGATTCCCAGTATCCACATGGCAGCTAAGAACCATCTTTAGTGGTAGCACACACCTTTAATCCCAGCACCTGGGAGGCAGAGGCAGGCAGATCTCTGTGAGTTCAAGGCCAGCCTGGTCTGCAGAGCAAACTCCAGGCCAGCTGGGATTAAAGGGAGACCCTGTCTCAAAAAAAAAAAAAAGCATATGAGTCAGTACCTGCATGTATGTATGTATGTACATCACATGTGTGTATGTACACCACATGTATGTACATCACCAAGAGAGGAGGGCAGAGGATCAGGAACTGAGCCTTAGGGGAGGGGTGTTGTTCTTCAGTAGGGAAGACAGTGTTTTCAAGGGACCCAGAGAGAAAGAAGGGGTGATCTGAGGTAAAGAGGAGATAGGAGGAGATAGAGACCAGGAAAGCTAAGGATGCAGAGGAGTCTAGGAAGGGGAACAGCAGCCATGTGGACATATGCTACAGGCTGGAGGCCCCTGGAACTCAGGAAAGAGAATGGATCCTGAGAAGAGGTGAGGTGAGAAGCCAGCCTGCAGAAGGAAGGAAGGAAGGGAGGGAGGGAGGGAGGGAGGGAGGGAGGGAGGGAGGAAGGAAGGAAGGAAATAAATGACATGAAACCCGGAGGTGCAGGGTACAGAGGAGAGGACCAGAGGGCTGACTCCTTGTCTCTGCCTCTGCCTCTGTGTGTGTGTATCTGTCTGTCTGTGTCTATGTGTCTGTCTGTAGTAGGATTGAACCCATGGCCTCATGTATGTTAGGCAGGCACTCTACCGCTGAGCTATGCCTGCAGCCAGCCGTCAACCACTTGCTTTTATTCCTGCTCCTGTACTAACTTTAGCAACCAAAACAGCGTCCAGGCCACATTCTTCCGGTTTGATGGATTTTCTGGTTGAAGACTGTATTAGTCAGGGTTCTCTAAAGAAACAGAAGCAACAGGATGAATATATATAACTATATACAATTTATTGATTTGCTCACGTGACGGAGCTCAACAGTAGCGCCGAACTGGAGAGGCCGGGAATCCAGGGAACTGCTCAGTCCGCAAGGCTGGATGTCTCAGGAGTCCCAGTCTAGTGCTGAAGGCCCGAATGGATTCCAGGAGATCTGCCAGTCTCGGTACACGCTGGGATCCGAAAGGTTGATCACAGCAGCAAGGCAAACTCACCAGATGAGAGAGAGGCAAGCCGCAGGAAGAAGGAAAAGGGACCAGCTCCCGCTGCCGTGGCCTTAAATACTGCCTGCCGGCAGAAGGTAACACCCACATTTGGGGTGGGCCATCCGGGTTGAGGTGGTCCAATCAGAAGACCCTTTTCTCTTATTTGTTCCTTAGTCCAGTCAAGTTGACACCCAGGATTAACCATGACA
>VZQC01003102.1:1811449-1827779 GCA_009823505.1 Rhizomys pruinosus | reverse complement strand
ACAAGTCCACCCCTTGTCAACTTGACACCCAATAAATAGCCTCTGCTTAAATGTCAATTGCAAACGATGGCAGGGTCATAATTACACCTAACATGTTATAAGTATCTCATGTGCAATAGCCAAAACATTTATTATCTTAGAGTAGGTGGTATGTCCTTGAGAAGAACTTAGTCCTTCAGTATCTAATAACCTAAATATGACAACACAACACATTCTCAGTGCACCATTAAAGAGGGAACAAAGTATCCACTTAATATCATATATATACAATATATATATATATATACATATATAAACAAGCACATTCTTAACCAATAGACGAAGGTTAATATCTATTATAATCCACGTTTCTGCAACTGGTCCCGTGGCTTCAGCTGATATTTATGACTACCTTCTTCTACTACCCATTCTGTATTTCCCTCAGCCATCAGCAAGCACCTCTGCAGGTCTTGGCTCTTTCCCTGGAGAGACCCATACCTTCATCCCTGAAGGGTCTGGGCCATTTATTGTCCTGTCTGGTTTGGGTGTTGGAGTTTCCCATTGACCTTATCAAGACATGGTAGCACCAGAAGGCGCCCTACCGCATCTCCTGCCTTCCAGACATAATCTTCCTTGCCCCCATTGTGGAGGAAAAAGTCCAATTTCCCCATGGTAGTCTGGATCAATCACTCCTCATACACTGTTATCCTTTCCTTAGCGTGTTGGCTTAAAGGTCAGTAGAAGCCCGAGTGGCCCGGGGAAGTCTTAGCTTCCAAGTTCACTAGAACATGTTGCTGTATCTCCTGGGCAAAAAAGCACTCCCCCTTATGGAGCCAAAACGTCTAGACCTGCAGAACGCAAGGTCGTGGGTACAGAAAAAAAATTTTTCCTCTGGGGTCACTAGGGGTGCAGTGAGTGGAATCATCCCCATTTCCACCCCTTGGTTCCGGACCCATGAATTCTGGCTATAGGACGAAACAGGTTTGATCAATATAGTGACTTGATTCAAAGCATAACTGCTTGCTGGAGAACTTGCCCAGCCCTCCAGGGTATTCGCTACCTAATTGGCACTAAATGTAACTGTGTCTTCAAGAGCCATTCATCTTTCTATCAAGCCAGCTGCTTTCGTGGGTGGGGAGGTGAACATGGTAAGACCAGTGGGATACATGACCTGGCCACAGTCGCACTTCTTGATTTGAAGTGGGAATTCCTTGATCAGAAGCATTGCTGTGAGGAATACCATACGGTGGATAAGGCATTCCGTAAAGTCCCTGGATGGTATTTTAGGCAGAAGCATTACGTGCAGGAAGGCAAACCACGTAACCAAATAAGTGTCTATTCCTGATAAGAACAAAACGCTGTCCCCTCCATGATGGAAGTGGTCCAATGTAGTCAACCTGCCCCCAGTTGCTGGCTGGTCACCCGGGGAATAGCACCATATTGGGGGCTCAATGTTGGTCTCTGTTGTGCAAATCTTGGCACTTCGGCAGCGCTGTACGCCAGATCAGCCTTAGTGAGTGGGAGTCCATGCTGTCGAGCCCATGATAACCTCCATCTATCGCCACCATGACCACTTGTTCATGGGCCCATTGAGCAACAACAGGGATAGCTGGAGAAAGAGGCTGACAATACACAGAACGAGTCATCCGATCACTTGTTATTAACATCATTTTTTTTCCCTCTGCTGAGAATCACCTTTTGATGAGCATTTCATGAGACAAAGTATCTCCACATCCTTTGACCATTCAGAAGCTCTATCCCACATACTTCTTCCCCAAAAGTCTTTCTCACATTTTCCCAGTCATGCTCTCTTCCAAGTCCTGACCATCAGCCCCAAACCATTGGTCTACAGCCCATGAATCAGTTATATAATCGAACTCTGGCCATTTCTCCTTGCAGAGCAAAATGCCCAACCATGTGCACTGCCCGAAGTTTGCCCACTAGTGAAGACTTTCCTTCACCAGTGTCCTTTAGGGTTGTTTCCAGAAATTGTCTGATAATGCTGCAGCTGTCTACCTCTGGGTGGTGCCCTGCATAGCGTGCAGAACCATCAGTAAACCAGGCCTAGTCTTCTCTTCCTCAGTCAACTGATAGGGCAACCCCCATGAAGCCATAGGTGCATGTTAGGCCACAGGAGGCATTGTAACATGGAGTGGGAACCATAGGGCATTGGTGAAACTTCTTCATGTAGCTCTGCTTGTGCCCTCAGGCCTGCACACGGGCCTTGTCTGTATGTAACACTTCCAATTGACAATGGACTGTTGCTGTGCACGTCCTACTTTCTGGTCTGGTGGGTCATATAACACCCAGCTCATGACGGGCGCTCAGGTCGCATGGTGGCTTTGTGGCCCGATTGTCAAACGTTTCAGTTTCCACACGGCCCAATAGCAGGCTACAGCTGCTCTCAAAAGGAGAAATAGTTGTTGCGATGAAGGTAGCGCCTTGCTCCACAATCCCAAGGGCCTCCGCTGTGATTCCCCTAGGGCAGCCTGGCCACAGACTCCGACAGCATCTCTATCTGGCCACTGATACCTCACGCACCATTGATCTGCTGGATCATATGGCCCTAGGTGCAGAGCAGCCTGCACTGCAGCTGGACCTGTTGAAGAGCCTTTCCTGTTCACAGCCCCACTCAAAGTTTGCTGCCTTCCGAGTCACTGATATATGGGTCGTTAGTAACACCCCAGATGAGGAATGTGCTGCCTCCAGAATCCCATAAAGACCCACCAGACGTGGTGCTTCTTTCTTGGTGGAGGGCACGGGCCAGGTGCAACAACTTATTCTTTACCTTAGAAGGAATGTCTCTGCATGCTCACACCACTGAACTCCTAGAAACTTCACCGAGGTAGATGGTCCTTGAATTTTAGTTGGGTTAATTTCCCATCCTCTCATGCGCATAATCTTTACCAACAAGTCCAGACAGGCTGCTACCTCCTGTTCACTGGGTCCAATCAATATAACATCATCAATATAGTGGACAGTGTGATACTTTGTAGAAGACGCGTCGGCGCTCAGATCCCTTCTAAGTTATGGCACAAGGTTGGAGAGTTAAAAACATACCCTTGAGGTAAGACCGTAAAGGTATACTGTTGGCCTTGCCACCTGAAAGCAAATTGCTTCTGGTGGTCCTTATGACCCGGTATTGAGAAAAAAGCATTGGCCAGATCAATAGCTGCATACCAGGACAAAGGAGACATATTAATTTGCTCAAGCAAGGACACCAATCTGGTCAGTGGCTGCAATTGGTGTCTTTACTTGGTTGAGTTTTCGATATTCAACTGTCATTCTCCAATGATCCATCTGTCTTTTGAAAAGGGACCAGCTCCCGCTGCCGTGGCCTTAAATACTGCCTGCCGGCAGAAGGTAACACCCACATTTGGGGTGGGCCATCCGGGTTGAGGTGGTCCAATCAGAAGACCCTTTTCTCTTATTTGTTCTTTAGTCCAGTCAAGTTGACACCCAGGATTAACCATGACAAAGACGCCGAATATTTTAGTTGCTACAAAGTGATGTAGTTGCTGAAACTTGGGCTGGGTTTGGCATGGCTGTTTCCCATAAGGACCTAAGGGAGACAGACAGGTATGCAGCTGGCAGAGAGCTTAAGCTGCACAGCCCTAAAGCTCTGTAGGGGTTTTCTTTGTTTTTGTTTTTTGAGCCAGGGTCTCCCTATAATCCCAGCTGGCCTGGAACTCACTATGTTGAACATGCTGACCTCAAACCTCCAGCCTCTGCCTCCCAAGTGCTGGAATGTCCAGCACACATTTAAATATATACTTTTTTTTTTCTTTTCTTTTCTTTTTCCAGAATTGGAGAGATGGTTCAGTGGTTAAGAACACTGCCTGGTCTTGCAGAGAACCCGAATTCTATTCCCAGCACCCACATGGTGGCTAACGACTGTCTGTAATTCCACTTCCAGGGAATCTGATGCCCTCTTTTGACCTCCATGGGCATTGCATGACACAGGTGCACTTACATCCATGTGAGCAATATACTCACACACATAAAATAAAAATATAAAATAAATAATTTTCATATATGATTTTTTTTATATGTATGAGTGTACTCTCTGCATGTAGGTCTGTGCACCCATGTCATGCAATGCCGTGGAGGTCAGAAGAGGGCGTTGGATTCCCCTGAAAGGGGAGTTAAAGACAGTCTTTAGCTCCCATGTGGGTGCTGGGAATCGAACCTCGGTCCTCTGCAAGAGCAGTCCGTGCTCATCTCTCCAGCCCCCGTATTTGATTTTTTGAGAGCCCCTCTGTAGCTCCAGCTGGCTTAGAACTTGCTATGGTGACTTGGCTGGCTGCCTCTGACTTCTGAGTCTGCGATTAAAGGCATGTTACCACTCAGGAAAAAAAAAATTTTTTTGTCTTTTTGAGACAGTGTCTCCCTGCAGTCTCAGCTGGCCTGGAACTCACTTTGAAGACCAGGCTGGACTTGAACTCATAGAGATCCACCTGCCTCTGCCTCCTGAGTACTGGGATTAAAGGCGTGTGCCACACCACGCCTGGCAAGGACACTTGGTTTTTTTTTATTTTTTTATTTTTACTTATTTTTATTTTTTATGTGTATGAATATACTGCCTGCGTGTAGGTTGGTGCACTTGTGTCGTGCAATGCCTCAGAGGTCAGAAGAGGGGGTCGGATTCCCCTGGAACTGGAGTTAAAGAAGGTTCTTAGCTGCCATGTGGGTGAGAGATGACTGCAAGAGCAGTCGGCGCTCTTAACCGCTGAGCCATCTCTCCAGCCCCAGACACTTGTTTTTTTAAAGGCAGTGTCACAGGTACTCCTGATGGCCTGGAACTCACTGTGTGGCTGAGGATGGCTTTGAACTCCTGGTTCTCCTCCTCCACCTCTTGAGTACTAGATGACGCCTTTCCTTACTCTCCATTACCCTGGCCCTTCACCATCCCTGTTGTCACTGGCCTATTTAGCTCCCACGGCCTACGCCCTGCCAACACCCACCCCTAGCCTCTTGCTGTGGTCATTACTGTATTCACATATTCATTCATATTACAGAGCATTAACTGTGTACCACACACTACTATATGCTCTGCTTGATAAGGCACAACCTTGTTTCCAAGAAGCTTCTACGCATCAACACCCCATTGAAGGGAACACAGATGCCACATAAACTTCTGTCAGGGGTGATAAATCCCTTTGTGAAATGATGCTAACTTCGCACACCTCCCTCCAAAGATGCACAAGTGCGGAGAATGTTGCCTATAGCTGAGGAGTGACGCCAGTGCCCTGAAACCCATCTAAGATGGTTTACAAGGCGTATACCTCAAGTTGGAAAAACTTGATTTAGTTTAACCCTCATGGCAGAGCAGGAAAGTCAAGCATAGGGAAGGACAGGGCTGTCCCACTCACACTGTGGGTTAGCCCCAGAGGCCAGGACCACTGGCGGCCCAGGCTGCTCCACCAGGAGCATCTATCTTCACCTTCTTTATCATCTGAGAAAAGGGAGGGGATGTGCCCTGGGCCGTTCACTTTCCCACTCAGCTTGGGGCTGTAATGCCTGCAGTCTGGCCCCTCTGACACCGCCCTCCAGTTCCTCAGGGGGATGGCTAGGGGCCAACTTGCTTCCTGGACAGTGACTCTGACCCTGACCAACCCAACTGGTTCTAGACGTCAGGGGAAGTGTGTTCTGCAGGGAACAGGATGTGTTTTCCTGAAAGATCACTTGTCTCATCAGATTATTTGCATGCTGGTAGGGACACAAGAGTCATCCCTGGCCCGTTTCCTCCCTAAAGAGAAAAGTTCCCACCACAGATTTCTCCCCAAGAGGGGAGACAGCCCTGTGCACACAGACCCAGCCCTGGGGGATGCCTTTGGGACAGAAATGAGACGTGAGGGAGGGAACACGAGTTAGTCAGCACCGGGAAGCAGTTGAGTAAGAAGGTTCCTGACCTCCCCCAACTCCTAGGGTAGATTCCCGGTTCCAGCTCTAATAGTCTGCTCCTGTGACCCCAGAGTTCTGGGCATTTACTTTTCCTTCCTTCCTTCCTTCCTTCCTTCCTTCCTTCCTTCCTTCCTCTCTCTCTCTGTCTTTTTTTTCAGACAGACCCTTGCTACTTAGCCCTGGCTATCCTAAACACTTACTATGCAAAACCACCTGGCCTTAAACTCACAGCAGTCCTCCTGAGTGCTGGGAATCACAGACATGAGCCGCCTTCCTTGTTCTTTGTTACACTTTCTTGGGGTTAAATTACTAAAGATTCAGATGCTATGGGAGAGGTGGAAACTAGGTGAACAGTGTGGAGCCCTCGCCGCGTACCAGACACTGTTCCAGCCCTCGAGAGAAATTCATTTAGTCCTCACAACTACACAGAGAAATTTACTATTATGTTTCCATCGTCCTCGTGAGAAAAAAGGTTCAGAGATGTCAAAGGCTGGTGTGCTGGATAGCTTTGGTGTCAACTTGACACACCTGGGTTGAGGGAGCCTCAGTTGGGGAATTGGCTCCATTGGATTGGCCTGTGGCCACATCTGTGGTGTATCGTCTTGATTGTTGAGCAGTGACAGTATAAGAAGGCAGGCTGGGCATGAGCCAGAGAGCAAGCCAGNAACAAATGTAAAGCAGAACAATTTTGCACAGGAAACAACTACCTGCTCAAAGAACAACAGCACTCTGCCTGTTAACACGCATTCAAGCAGGAACATCCAGTCACATTACAAGAGAATGGGACTCACATAGTACCACCTTTTAAGTTCATGGAATGATCAAGAGTGAGGAAAATTTAAGTAAAATTCTGCAGTGTTCATGAATAGTGAGGACTTAGTCCCCTGAAATATTTGGCAGAAAGTGAAGAAAAGGCATATTTATTGGCAACCTTGAAGAGATGTAAGAACCATCTCTACCGTTCTCAAGGAGCTAGCTGGCTCCTACTATTGCCACAGAGATGAAGAAGAAACAGAAGGAATCAGATGTAGAGTTAAGCTTTAATTTTTTTTAATTTTTTTTAATTAATTTTATTTCTGTATGTGTATGAATGTTCTGTCTGCATGCAAGTTAGGAGGCTTTAATTTTTTAACAGTTCCTCCTTTGCTTGTCAAGTTGAGTAGATCTAGAATCACCTAGGGACAAACCTCTGGGTCTGTCCATGAGAGTGTCTCCAGAAAGATTTAGCAGAGGTGGGAAACTGCAGCCTCATGTGGTGGCAACCCATGGGCTGGGGTCCTGGACTGAGTAAAAAGGAGGTCAAGCTGCCTCGCATCCTTACCTCCAAGGCTTCCCCTCTGGATGGACTAGAACTGTGAGCTAAAACCCTTTCCTGGTTTTGTCATGTATTTTGTCACAGCAATGAAAAAGTTACAAGATCTAATTAGCTTTTCCTGATGTTCATGAACTGAAACCAGTAGAGCAGCAATTTCCATGCAGAAAAAAAGCTGGAGGGAACAGAGCATGGAAGGAAAGCAGGCCACTTGTCCCAAGATTACTCTCCTCAAGGCTTAAAGCAGGGAGGACTTGGTCTTGATCTGGTTCGGGTGGACTGGACCACTTCAGATGGGTTCCTGAGTCTCCTGGCTGGTTTCTAAGCTCACTTTGATTACATGGCACCTGGCACCTGGCATTCTGGTTTAATGCAGTCTGCTGAGGCCTAGGACAGGAGCTTAGTACAAAATAATGAGGTTCCATAAACCTTTTTTTTTTCTTTTGGTCTTTTTGAGACAAAGTCTCCCAGTAGCCCCAGCTGTCCTGGAACTCACTCTGTAGACCAGGCTGGCCTTAAACTCACAAAGATCCGCTTGCCTCTGCCTCCCAAGTGCTAAGATTAAAGGCATGCACCACCATACCCAGTGAGCTTCCATAAATTTTAACAAAATTATTACAAATTTAGTGACTTAGTGCAGCACAAATTTATTATCTTTCCATACAAGAAACTAGAAGTCTGAAGTTAGATTCATGGATCAGAAACCCCTGTGCAGGAGTTGCTACAGTCCTTCTCCCAGGGGAATCCATTCCCTACCCTTGTTGAGCTGCGGGAGTCCATCTGCCTTTCATGACCCCAACCCCTTCCTCCATCTTCAAAGACAACATCATAGTATCTCCAATCCCTCTGCCTCCCTCTGACACTTAGAGCTTTCTTGGTGATGACCTTGGACCCACTCAGATAATCCAAGATAATGCTCCCTTCTGGAGGGTTTTGTTTTTTTGTTTTTTTTTTTTGGTGTTTTTGAGGCAGGGTTTCCCTTTAGTCCCACCTGTCCTGGAATTCACTCTGTAGACCAGGCTGGACTTGAACTCACAAATATCTGCCTGCCTCTGCCTCCCAAGTGCTGGGATTAAAGGTGTGCACCACTATGCCTGGTTTAAAGATAGTTCTTAGCCGCCATGTGGGTACTGGGATTCAAACCCAGGTCCCCTGCAAGAGCAGTCGGCACTCTTAACTGCTGAGCCATCCATCTAGGCCCTCAAAATATACTTTTTAAAAACAGTCTGTACACCTGCTATCTCTTAAAAAATTATTGATTTTTATTTTTGTGCATGAGTGTTTGCATGTATGCATAAGGGTACTTCAAAATGCTCTTAATAAACATGGATTTTTTTTTTTTTTTTTGGTATTTTTGAGACAGGGTCTCCCTTTAGTCCCAGTTGGCCTGGAGCTTACTCTGTAGACCAGGCTGGCATTGAACTCACAGAGATCCGCCTGCCTGTGCCTCTCAAGTGCCAGGATTAAAAGCGTGAGCTACCACGCCCAGCGCCATGGATTCATTTTTAATAAGAAACATTATGTTAAAATATTTTTTAGTGGTTGGAGAGATGGCTTATGGATCAAGAGCACTTGTTGCTCTTGCAGAGGAGCCTAGTTCAGTTCCCAGCATCCACATGGTGGCTATCATCTGTTACTCTAGTTCCTGGGGGGATCAGATGCCCTCTTCTGATCTCTGTGGAGAGCACTTGGACAGGTGCACTTACATCCATGGAGGCAACACCTTTATACATACAGAAAAAATGTTTAGAAATTTAATAAAACCAGCTAGGCGTGGTGGCACACACCTTTACCCTGTCTCAAAAAGACCAAAAATAAAAAAGAGAGTGGTATGTCTGTCTGTGTGTAAGTCCACCCGTTTCATGTGGCCCTTAGAGGACAGAAGAAGGTGTCGGATCCCCTGGAACTGGAGTTATATACTGTCGTTAGCTGCCATGTGGGTACTGGGATTCAAACCCAGGTCTTCTGTAAGGACAGCCAGTGCTCTTAACCACCGAGCCATCTCTCCAGCCCCAATAATTTTTTTAATTAATTAATTTATTTTTTATGTGTATGAATGTACCGTCAACATGCAGGTTTGTGCACCCGTGTCGTGCAATGCCACAGAGGTCAGAAGAAGGCGTCGGATTCCCCTGGAACTGGAGTTAAAGATGGTTCTCAGCCGCCATGTGGGTGCTGGGAATTGAACCCGGGTCCTCCGCAAGAGCAGTCGGTGCTCTTAACCGCTAGGCCATCTCTTCAGCCCCCCCCCAACAATTTTTAAATTTTTTTTTAATTTAAAGGCGTGCGCCACCACGCCCGGCATTTATTTATTTATTTATTGATACACAATGTACTGTCTGCATGCAAGTTTGTGCACCCGTGTCATGCAATGCCGCGGAGGTCAGAAGAGGGTGTTGGATTCCCCTGGAACTGAAGTTCTCCTGGAATTGGAGTTTCAGAAGGTTCTTGGCCACCATGTGGGTGCTGGGGATTGAACCCCAGGTCCTCTGTAAGAGTGGTCGGCACTCTTAACCGCTAGGCCATCTCTCCAGCCCCAATTTTTAAATTTTTAAATAAACATAAGTCTAATTAAAAATGTAAACTTGGGGGACAGATATAAGAGACAGTATGAAGAATTTCCACACACCCTTCTCCCAGCTTCAGCTGCCACATGTACTTTTCCGTCATTCATTTTCTCTGTCTTTACATATATGCATGTTATTCTTTTTATTTGCTTTTTTAGAGATTTATTTTATTTTGAATTATGGGTGTGTGTGTGTGTGTGTGTGTGTGTGTGTGTGTATGTGTGTGTATGAGTGCAGGTATCCGAGGAAGCCAGAGGCACCAGATCCCCTGGAGCTGCATTACAGCCAGTAGGGAGCTGCCTGTCATCAGTGCTAGGAATCCAACTTGGATCCACTGCAAGAGAGTACATGCCCCTAACCACTGAGCCATCTCTCCAGCTGTTTGTTTGTTTGTTTGTTTGTTTGAGACAGGGTTTCCCTGTAGCCCCAGCTGGCCTAGAACTCACTATGTAGACCAGGATAGCCTGGATCTCATAGAGATCCACCTGTCTCTGCCTCCAGAGTGCTGGGATTTCAAGCATTCACCCCCATGCCTGGCCTAAAGCCACTTTTTTTTGGTCTTTTTGAGACACGGTCTCCCTGTAGCCCCAGCTGTCCTGGAACTCACTCTGTAGACCAGGCTGGCCTTGAACTCACAAAAATCTGCCTGCCTCTGCCTCCCGAGTGCTAGGATTAAAGGTGTGCACCACAACACCCAGCACTAAAGCCACTTTTAAAACATTTTCATTACCCCAGAAAGAAACTCTGCAGTGTTTAGTTACCATACCTCCTACCCCAGTCACCTCAACCCTAAGCAACCACTAATCTTCTGTCTCTACAGACTTCCCTATTCTGGAACTTACATGTAAATGAGCTCTTAAATCATCATTCATGATTCACTTCTTCATTTAGCATAATATGTTTATGATTCATCCATATCACAGTATGTATCAGTACTGCATTCGTTGTTATGGCTGAGAAATGTCAGTATACAGATGTATCACAGTTTGGCTATCCATTTATCAGTTGATGGACACAGGTTGTCTTTTCATTTTGGCCATTGTGAATAAGTAATCCTAATATACACATTGGGTACGAGCTTCCACGTGGACATATATTCATTTCTCTTGGGTATGTGTCTGCAAGAGGAATTGCTGGCTCATTCAGTAAAAGTATTCTTAACCATTTGAAGAGTAGTAAAGCACACATTACTGTTTTTATTTTTATTTTTAACCAAGTTGAAAATATGCCCCTTTATCCCTAAGTACTTTAGAGAAAGCAAGAGTGAGACTAAGGGCAGACCTTACATTACCACATCTCAACTTGAGGAAATTTAACATTGATGCAATTACATATGCATGTATTTAGGACAGGATCTCACTCTATAGTCCAGGCTGGCCTGGAACACACTATGTAATCAAAGCGGTCCTCAAATTCTCAACAATCCTCTTGCATAGGCTTCACAAGTGTTGGGGTAACAGGTCCAATTAATACAATATTACTATTCAAATTTATCAATTATTATGTTTAACTTTTGTCAGTCGTTTGCACTGGGCAGCTAAGGACCCTGCCCTGCCCCTAGCCGGCAGGCTCCTTGGCCCCTTCTGGTCTTTTTGGTTTTGTGAAATGTCCCTCCATTGGGGTGTCTCGAGTGCTTGGATGGGTGAGTTTCCAGGAGGCTCTGTGGGCACCTGGGAAGCTCAGGCTGGGTAGCTCAGGCAGTCTTGGCTAGGCAGAGGCGCTGATCCCTTCCTGTCCAAGGGGCCTTCGGCATCTCCAGGTCCATCACTGCTGCAGACAATTCCTCACCTCCAGGGTTTAGTAGGCAGTGCTAGAACGAAGAGGGGTTAAAAGAGCTTCCATGCTCTTTTTAAGGGACAGCTGTGTGGCCTGGAGAGTGAGATGTCATGTCTGGGGTGCAGCAGGCAAGGGCTGAGCGCTTAAGGTTGGGAAATCCGGGAAGAGTGGCTGGGCAACAGGACAGGAGGGAGCAGGAAGCAGTCAATGTCTGGGAAGGGCTCTGCTCTGATGCAAGACCAGCAGCCTGCTAGGTGCAGGTGTTGGGTTCTCATCAGAGAAGGATGCAGCCAGAGGGCATGAGCGAGTCTTCTGAGTGTGGTTGCAGCCAAAGGCTGGCCATGCCAGCCTTGCAAGAGGCATCTGTGTGCCCCTCAGTTTGTGGAGAGGAGCCCTAAGGATGTCACTCTGCCTGCCAGCAGGGCTCTTCCCAGGGCCTCGGTGCTTGATGACTTCCTTTCTAGCTTCTCATCTCCAACTCCGGAAGGTCTCCGGGGTGGGCTCACCCTTCTGACTCCCCAAGGGGCTCACCGGGCTTTCCAGGTGGTAGTCCTATTACCGGCCTGCTTCTGGTGAGCACAGAGCTGAGCTGACCCTAGCTTACCTTGAGATGTGGGGGGCAAAAGTCACCAGGAGACAGACCCCAGAGATGTGGAGCCTGGTGCGTGAAACAGGGAGGAAAGAAACCAGCAGGCAAGGTGCCAAGAGCTGCAGGGACATCAGAGTTCACGCCTCGATTCCCAGCACCTCCGAAGGTAAGGCAGGAGGACTGTGGAGTTTGGGCTACATAGCAAGTTCCAAGCTAGCCTGGACTATACAAGAAGATCCTTTACTCTGAAAAACCACTAACTAACTAACTAACTAACTAACTAACTAACTGGATTTTTTATTCTGGACAAATAAAAAGATCTGGTGACAGCAGTTGTGTCTCCCATGGCAGCCATAGCTGAGCGGGGAGTTTCCACGGACCTGGCAGTACCCACACTTCCCTGAGCCTCCTTATTTAAACTCCACACTGGTCCAAGGACACCTGTGACCTCCTTTTTTTTTTTTTTTGAGACAGGGTCTCCCTATAGCCCCAGCTGGCTGACCTTGAATTCACAGAGATCCGCCTGCCTCTGCCTCCTGAGTGCTAGGATTAAAAGAAATTGCCAAGCTTAAAGAGGGTTCTTAGCCTCCATATGGTGCTGGGAATTGAACCTGGGTCCTCTGCAAGAACAGTTGGCGCTCTTAACCAGTGAGCCGTCTCTCCAGCCCCACCTGTGACCTCCTTTATCCTCTCCACCCTGGTAGGGCTGAAACATTACTTTCATCTTATACAAGAAAAAAGCAAGGAGAGAGGTCAGCTCTTTGTCCTGGGCCACAGTTGAGGAGGAGGGCAAGGCTACACTCCACGGTTGTCTAAGTTCTTTGTCTTCCCTCTGCTTGTGGCTTGTTTGAGATCTGTCCAGCTGAGTGGACTTCAGTTACAGACAGCAAATGACAGCTCTGTGGGGGACTTCTAGGCCATTGCAGAGTCTGAGTGCTGACATAAGCAGCTCCTTGCTGGGGCTCTGGAGAGGTGCTTTAGAGCAGGAACGGTGGGTCAAGGGGCCCACAGCAAACTCATGCACGGGACGAGACACGGGCTCCTCCACAAGGGAGCACTAACCTCTAGCTCCTCTGGTGGCTTCTCCCTTCCTGACTTCCCTCTTGTGTCCTTGAAACCATATAAGGCAGACAGGGGAGCAATTTATTCACGTGGATCAGATAGGAAAGGGATTCCACGATTTCAGCCTCAATCCTGCTTCTTACCTTGAGCAAATTCACTTTATCTTTTTGTCTGCTTTTGAGACAGGGTTTTATGTAGCGTAGGCTAACCTTGACCTGTCTATGTAGCTAAACACGACTTAAACTTCTGACCCTTCTGCCACTACTTTCAAGGTACTAGGATTACAGGTCTGTCCCAGCATCCCCTGTCTGCGCAGTGCTAGAGATTGCATCCAGGGTTTCCTGCATGCTAGGTAAGTATTCTACCAGCTGAGCTATACTCTCAGCAACACTTTTCTTTTGTGTTTATTTCCTCATTGATCAAAAAATAAATAAAAAAGAAGCCAAGCCCGGGCATGGTGGTGCATGCCTGTAATCCCAACACTCTGGAGGTGGAGCCAGGCAGATCTTTGTGAATTCAAGGCCAGCCTGGTCTACATAGTGAGTTCCAGGACAGCTAGGGCTACAAGGAGACCCTGTCTCCAAAAGACAAAAAAAAAAAAAAAAAAAAAAAAAAAAAAAAAAAAAAAGAAGAAGAAGAAGAAGCCAAGCCTGGTGGCTCATGCTTATAATCCCAGAACACTGGGGCAGGAAGTCGCTATGAGTTTGAGGCCATCTTGGGTTGCAAAGTCAGACTCTGGGAACACATCTTTAGTTCCAGCACTTGAGAGGCAGAGATAAATGAACCTCTGTGAGTTCAAGGCCAGTCTATTCTACACAGGGCAGTTCCAGGTCAGCCAGTGCTACAAAAAAAAACAAAACAACAACAACAAAAAAACAAAAATAAAACAACCAAACAAAAACGCAAAGTCAGACTCTGTCTCAAAAAACAAAACAAAAATTATAAATAATCCCAACAATCGGGAGGCAGAGGCAGGTGGATCTCTGTAAGTTCAAGTCCAGCCTGGTCTACCTAGTGAGTTCCAGGCTATCTGGAGCTACAGGAAGACCCTGTCTCAAAAAGAAAAAGAAAAAAAAGACCAAAAAAATTTATACAAGCAAATAAGATAATACTCTCCTAAACAAGGCTACATTGCCTGAAAACTGCAGAGGGCTTTTCATATTGAGTTCCATGAGATATATCATTCTGGGATTGTGTGTCATGGGTGGGACCCCTGGAATGTAAGTCATGAGGATTAAATGACATAATTTATCACAAAGCCTGAAAGGTAGTAGGTGATTAATAAATCCTTATTGGCTGAGTGAACTGCTGCTCAATCACAACGTATTCTGGAAGCCACACGAAGAAGGACGTGGTAATGGCTCCCTGTGGCTGCCACTGCTTTTCCTGCCCACTTTCTGTCTCCTATCAAGTTGCCCTTTGTCCCAAGCCCTTGGATTTCCAACTGGCTGGAGGCACAAAGTTATCTGTAGACCCTGGAGTGCTGGGCCTGGGCTGCGTAATGACCAGCCTTCCGCTTGTGTGAAGTTTCCGCTGGGGACTGGAAGGCACCGCATCCAGATGGCTAATTGCTTTGTGCCTGTTTCTGCAAATCACAGTGATTCACTGTCCCTGCTGAAAACATGCTCTCTTTTCAAAGATTTAATGGTTTCCAAAATTAATTTAGCTTCATCTGTTATCCCCCTGCCCTTCTGCACCGTCCCCTCCCTCAAACTCTCCTTCCTTTCTCTCCGCCCTCCCCGCAAAGACCCAGCTTTCTGTTCTACAAAGCGGGCTTTCACTTTCCAGGGTCACCTGAGCACAAACTGGGCATGGAACTGTTGTGTGGCAACCCAGGAGGGAAGGGCTTGTGCCAGCCACTTGCTTATTTCCCACTGTCCTCCAAACTCAGCCTCCCAGGCCTGGACTGACCAACATCCCCAGATGAAGAGATCTAGGCAGCAACCCATCTGCGCCGATTTGGTTATAAAATTCCCAAAGGTCACCTGTGTTTTCAAACATGAGGAAGACAGTCAGTGTGATGGTTGATACTAGTTGTCAACTTGTCAGGGTATGGAATCACCTACAGACAAACCTCTGGGCATGTCCTTTACTGGGTTAATTGAGGTGGGAGACCCACCTTGACTGTGACAGCACTTTTCCATAGGCTGGGGTCCGGGACTGACTCAAAAGGAGGAAGTGGGCGGAGACAAGCGTTCATCCTTTTCTGCTTCCCAACTGCTGACCGGATGGGACTCAAGTTCTTGCCACCATGATGGACGGCAATTCAAACTGGGAGCTCAAATGAACCCTCCCTTGAGTTGTTTTTGCTAGATATTTTATCACAGCACTGAGAAAAGCCATGAACACAGATACTATTTATTGACAACCTACATGTTAAGTGAGATTTTAACTTTTCTTAGTGAGATTTTAACTTTTCTTAGATTTTCCTTTCTTTATATCCTCATATAAATGTAGCACATTTTTTTAAAAACACATTTATTTTGGGGAGGCAGAGGCAGGCGGATCTTTGTCAGTTCAAGGCCAGCCTGGTCTACAGAGTGAGTTCCAGGACAGCTAGAGCTACAGGGAGGCCCTGTCTCGAAAAGACCCCCCCAAATTTTTTTTAATTTTATTTTTTGTCTTTTTGTCTTCTTGAGACAGGGCCTCCCAGTAGACCCAGCTCATCTGGAACTTTCTATGTAGACCAGGCTGGCCTTGATCCACCTGCCTCTGCCTCCCAAGTGTTGGGATTAAAGGCATGTACCACCACGCCTGGTTTATTTTATTTTTAAATTATGTGTATATGTGGGGGGACGGGGGGGGTTGTGCATGTGAGTGCAGGTGTCCTACGAGGTTAGAAGAGGACATTAAATCACTCTAGAGCTGGAGTTACAAGTGGGAGGTGAACTTGGGCCCTCTTCAAGAGCAGCAAGCACTTGTAACCAGTGAGCAATACTCCAGCCCAGTAGTATATTTCTTAATTAATTGAAGTCAATTCTTATATTATCTTAACTCTGTACATAGCATGTCCGGTACTAAGCAATGCTACAATGCTATTGTATAACTATATTTCCTCCAATTTTGTATTTTTTTCTGTAGCTAATGGGTGTTTTTCTTTTGCTTAGCTTCTTCTTTTTTTTTTTTTTTTTTTTTTTTTTT